>JAAEAF010007894.1:0-20530 GCA_011037195.1 Triatoma infestans
CTTAAATGCTATCATAGTGATTATACATTCTATCACCCAAAGAAAAAATTAATTAGGTGACACAGAAAGAGAAGTCCAGCAACCACAGAGAGCAAGAGAAGCCCAACCACTCTCTCGGACTGGAGTGCGAGAGTGGGAGAAGCTGTATAAGTATAGCGACGGACACGCAATGAAACACAAAAAACACAGTTGAATTCAGTTCAATACATCCTACCGCCACATGTCATTTTTATACCACTCTACCTTAAACATTTCTCTATTGTAAAGTCCTGGCAGTCTGTGTCTCTTAATTAATATAATAGTTAACCAGTGTTAACCAAGTCTTCTTCTTGACTCATCAAACAAAACCAATTCTCTCCATCCAACATATCCATTATAATTAGAAATTAATAGATGGCAAAAATTCTGAGTTTCAAGGAAATTAGTAAACCGGAAGTGCGCTTTTACTGAACAAGTTTTTTTCAGTTTTCGACGAATTTCATTAAATTTGGTACACTAACTATAAAATTTGTCAATTATAATTTTGAGAACTGGAGTAAGAGAAAGTTGTGTGAGTGTTTCACACCAGATTTTTTGTTATAAATCTGTACACTTTTTATAACTACTATACTGTAAAATACTGTATTTTTCTACAATAAATTTTTACAGAGCTCCTGAAGAAGGGCACCAATGGTACCCGAAACTTAGAGCAACAAAGAATTCTTTTTACTTTAAAAAAACTCCTCTGGCCATTGCCGTACAAACGAGCAACAAAGAATTCTTTTTACTTTAAAAAAACTTCTGGCCATTGCCGTACAAACGTCTCATTGTAATTTTGAAGGCCTGACGATTTGAATACCATTTTAAGATATAACTTAAACGTTTAGTAAACAGTATAAGTTTATAGAAATTTTGTCAATAACTATGTAACAATGAAAAATGCTTAAAGGAAAAGAGTTTTTTTAAAAAAAATACAAAATCACCCTTCACCGATGGATTAAACAGCGGGTATTAAAGTAAATAATATAAGAATTGTACAGATATAAAGGACAATTAATAAAAGTAACAAACAATATGTTAATTGCAGAACAATTTTTTGTTTCCCCTACTCAAATGAGATTAATGTGAAATAAGTATGAGGATAGAGATTGGATGGATAGACAATGTTTCGAGAAAACAAAACAAACCGGTTCCATAATATGAAATAAAAAAAAAAAGGAATAAAAATAAAAAATAGAGGGGGTGATACAGGCTATACACATGGGGACATAATTACTGCACACTGTATTATAATTACTACACTATTAACTAGAACCACGGCATCCACTGCTAACTGTGTAGAACATGCGATTCTTGAATTCCATCACGGATTTCACTTCACAATCACTACTAGAACCCCATGTTCCCCTCCCTCTCTCTCCCCGGGCATTTGTAAAGTGAATTTTCAGGCATACTCATCCAGATTATGGCTAATATAATTTTTTAGGTTTTTAATTAATTAAAGTTTTCAGTTCGTTAGTGTTCGTATTATGAAATACATAAATTGTTTTTCCTTCTTTCTTTCAATAACTTTTATGTTTGTCAATTATTCGAAATATAAAATCTTAAACTTGTCCCTACAAACTTTAATTCCTTCACAGATATTGTTTATACAGACTAATTTAATCAGACAAGATTGCTCATTCACGAGTTTTTTCGTGTGATATCTTGGTTTCATTATGAAATCTTCGACCACGAAAAAACACCACTTTTTTTTTACTGCAGTAAATATAAGTGTAAAAGAAACAATTTTTGATTCAGTTGTTCTAACATAAACACATAGGCGGTGGAGGTACTATCCTAGGCAGGTAGAAACAGAATATGTATACACTGTAAGCCAGAAGAGAGCGCCAAAACATTACACAAACTCAAGTAACATTTAAAATTTTACAAAAAAAAAAGTTTAAGATTTTATAACTGTGTAGTTAACATTCCAAATTTAAACAAAATCATTGCAGCAGTTTCCATCAAAATTCCAAAAACTCCAGAAACCTATTCTCCAGTAAAATCTTACTTCCGGATTTTCTTCAAATTTGGAATTCTAGCAATACTTCTAAAAGTAAATCAATATTATATAAGATAGTAGAACCATCTTATTGCATTGAAATTGTACTTTCTATAGGAAAGTTGAATGCTACTGTTTACCCCCCCCTAGAACCCTCCCAAAAATTCAATTTCCCAGGATAATGTTACAAATGAAAGTGATAGGAATTTATGTATGTTGATAGATAGTACACGAAGTTTAGAGAAAATCGTTGGAGCCATTTTCAAGAAAATTTGAGATTTTGTTTCTTGTGGAAACTCAATTTTGAAAATTTGGCATGATCGCAGATAGGACACATAAACATAGACCAGGTCACGATTGTTTAAGTATCTAGGAGTACATCAGAGCCAACATGAGTGCATGGATTTAGAGATTAGGGGAAGAGTAAGTGCCACAGGCAGAATGTTTGACACAGTCAAAAAAAAGGCTTTCCTCAGTAACAGAGAGGTGTCTCAAGAAAACGAAACTACCGTTGGTTAGATAGACATTTCTTCCATCGTAGTCCTGAATTTTAACGAAGAGACATACAATTTAAGATACAGGTATGTGAGATGAGGTATTTGAGAAAGATAGTGGTGAAGATTAGAAGGGACAGGTCCGTAACAATACGAACAACAATAAGATCCAGTTTGAAGATACAACCAACAGTTTTGGGCATTTTCTACGGATCGACTTCGACAGAAGGACTAGGATGGCCGAAATAAGGAAACGAAAGAAATGGCGAAAATAGAGAAAAATACAAATAAAGATTTCGATTAATCGATTTGGACGTCATATTCCCTGATGGTAGCTAAATGAAATGTTGGTAATGGGGCTGGCATTTTCAGAAGGACTTTCAAAAACTGGTGTAATAGTAGTTGGAAATAATTGATGAAATGAGAAGAACATACACAAACAGGCAGTGTAGGAAAGAAAGGGAGAGGTATACGGCATTATAAGTGGGAAGAGCTGTTGAAGGAAGCGCGGGAAATAAGGGGATAGTCTTGGCAGAAGATAGGAAGAGATAGGAAAAGTGTAAGAAAAAGGAAAGGAGGCTCTCACGGTATAGGCTGTTGAAGACGCATGTATGTATGTATGAACCATTCACACGACTTTTTCTTATCCCAGTTTGGGGGAGGGGCATCAACTTCTGCGGTCATTAGCGCCCTTCAGCTAGTTTTCATTCTCGAGACGGTCCGCACGATCCAGGATGGCACATCTTTGTGGCGTCCAAATCAATGCCTTGCCTAGCAAGGCTTCTCCATGGAGCCCAAGGTTTTTTTTTTTTAAATTTAAAGCGCGCCATCATCTATGGTCATTGCGCCCGGAGCCTTCTCAGAGCACTGCCGGCCTCCAGACGTGTTCTACGTTACAGACAACACTGTCCATCACGGACAGTGAGCTGTAGAGGCTCCTAGGAAGAAAAAAAATCTAAGGGCAGCACAATTGGACTCGAACCCGGGTCCTCTGCGTGGGAGTTCAGTATGCTAACCACTTAGCTATTCCCTTCTCTGAGCCCAAGGTTATTGAACATAATACCACACATTCACTCTTACTTCATCGATCATGTCGACGAGGGGTAGTGTGGATCTCTTGTTGTGCCATCCCTTTTTTAAATAAACCTTATTTTATATGATATATTAAATAATAGTATCATATATATAGTAAATTAATTAGAAAATTTCTGGATCTATTTGTACCTTGCAATCATTGCATTAAGCTAAATAAGGAATTTTATGTATTGTAAGCAAGAAACTATCTTGAAGAATTTATGTAACCTATCCTAAAGACCCTATTTTCTTGCTATAAACTATTTTATTGTAGGTATGTGCAGTACATTTAACAAATATTCCTGCTCACTCTTAAGTGAACTAATCCTAATGCTAATCTAAACCTAATGAAGTTGAAATACTTTTATAAAATTTCTTACAACCCCGAAATAAAAAACCTAAACCAATCATTCACCTTAACATTTTCATCAATAAATACATTCACACATAAAAGCATTCTCGTCAATAAATACATTCACACAAAAGCATTCTCGCCAATAAATACATTCACACATAAAAGCATTCTCGTCAATAAATACATTCACACATAAAAGCATTCTAGCCAATAAATACATTCCACACATAAAAGCATTCTCGCCAATAAATAGATTCACACATAAAAGCATTCTCGCAATAAATACATTCACACATAAAAGCATTCTCGCAATAAATACATTCACACATAAAAGCATTCTCACACATAAAGCATTCTCGCCAATAAATACATTCACACATAAAAGCATTCTCGCCAATAAATACATTCACACATAAAAGCATTCTCACCAATAAATACATTCACACATAAAAGCATTCTCGCCAATAAATACATTCACTACATAAATAGCATTCTCGCCAATAAATACATTTACACATAAAAGCATTCTCACCAATAAATACATTTACACATAAAAGCATTCTCGCCAATAAATACATTCACACATAAAAGCATTCTCGCCAATAAATACATTTACACATAAAAGCATTCTCACCAATAAATACATTTACACATAAAAGCATTCTCGCCAATAAATACATTCACACATAAAAGCATTCTCGCCAATAAATACATTTACACATAAAAGCATTCTCACCAATAAATACATTTACACATAAAAGCATTCTCGCCAATAAATACATTCACAACTAAAAGCTCTCGCCCATAAATACATGAACATTAAAAGCATTCTCGCCCAAATAAATACATTCACACCTAAAAGCATTCTCGTCAATAAATACATGCACACCATAACATTCTCGCCAATAAATACATTCACACATAAAAGCATTCTCGCCAAAAAACACATTCACACATAAAAGCATTCTCGCCAATAAATACATTTACACAATAAAAGCATTCTCGCCAATTCTTATTGCAGTTAATACAATTACAAAATTGATCAATTTTCTTTGAACTTCGACATTTTCACCTAGTCTTAACGTGAATATAGAGTTGATGGGAATACAAGTACCTAAGTCTTAGTAATAGTTGAAGTGAAGTCCACAAGAGAAAAACGCCATCAAAATCGAACAAATCTATATAACGTTTGAAATTCCAACATCACAGTTTTCTGATAAACTTCAAAAATATAACTTTTCCGGAAAAATGTGTCAAATTTTCAAACGTTTATCTATCAGAGTGATGAATTAAAAAAGAAAAAAATAAGTAAATAAATGCTGTTAGAAGACGGTAAAGTAAACAGGTGGCTCTAATGTTCCTTTTAAATAATCTGTTAAAAGACATGGTGTTTGTAGTTAGATTTGTTCGCACTTTGTAAAATATATTTAAAAACTCTTACAGAATAGTGAGAAAACAGGGAAGAGGTGTATATATTAAATGAGAAAAGGTTGATACGAGTCTCGTATAAAAAAAAAATCGGCAAGAATAAGAGAAACTGCAAGATGTTATATATATAATCACCTCATGTAAATCTTTCAAACTATTTCTATGTTACATGTGCCAACTTATATTTTTTTTTTTTTTGCAAGTAGAATACATGTACCATATAATCTAATGTTCTCATAAACAACTTATGTATGTCATTTATACAATGTTCAATATCTCTTAAAATTAAATTAAATACAGTTTTACAAAGTTGCATATAATCTAAAAATAGATTAAATTATTATCTACCATTCGTTTTATTTTCAATTTATAAACTATTTATTTATCATTAGATAAAAAAAATATAAAAATACATAAAAAGACATTGCTCAAAATTTGCGATTGACATCGTATGCTAGTTTGATAGAGTCATGAACACGTACTATCATCACATTATTGTTGCGAATTTGATTGGCCTTAATCCCATTATTTTTTCGTTGTAACTGTTCACGTGGGTTTATTTCAACAGTGTGCACTTTGCTGCTTTAGGTGACCCCCGAAGATAAAACCATAAATGATAGTTATTGATACCACATCTCATAAATTTAGCCTCGTCAGTACATAGAAAATTCTGTGCAATCGGCAACTCATTTGTAGCATCCAGGTGCATAATTCTACACGTTGGCCATAATCTTCTGGTTGGCCAAAACTGCGCTGATTACATTTTCTTCATTGCGAACATTACCTCCCGTGATTACCACTTTATTACGTGCAGCAGTTGTTTCTGTCTTATGAAGCCACTGGAATGTATGGCCGAATACCATAAGGGAAGGTTGATGTCTTTTCGGAAATCTTCGTTACTATTTACTTGATATATGAAAAGCATTACGATAGAAGAAACCATAGAAATTAACACTATCAGCATATTCAGCTGCAATGAAGCACTTCATTTTCCCCTAAATTTTCCACTAATACTAAATTATCGTTTACAGATGACTATATGTGTTGTTGTTTGTAAATAACAGTTGTTTTTATTTTCTCTTACTCCTAGTAAGAGGAAGTATTGTAATAGGTCAAATTTTCGATATCGAGTTTTCACCGGAAATATCCGTTTTGAGGTCCCCTGAGTCCAAAAAAGTGGTTTTTAGCGAATGGTCTGTTGTGTGTGTGTGTGTCTGTGTGTGTGTCTGTGTGTGTGTATGTATGTGAACAGCATAGCTCAAAAACGAAAAATCGTAGAAAGTTCAAACTTGATATTACGTTTAGGTACACCATGGGATCTGACCGGTGCGTTATGTGTCAATATTCCTCAACCGAAGTACCACTTTACTAGTTGTTTTTTTTACGTTTTTGCAATTTTCTCAAAAATGGCTCCGAAGATTTTCTTTAAACTTGCTATATCAACTACACATACAAAGAGCTACAACTTTTATTTGAAACATTTCTCCAGGAAAATTCATTTAAGGGCACTTCTAGGGGAGGGGTGGGGTTAGGTTTTCATCTTAACTGCTGTTTCAGTATATTAGACAATTCTGAGTTTGAAAAAAAAGATAACCGGAAGTGCGTTTTTACTGAAATATAATTTTCAGTTTTCTGGTATTTTCTCGAAAATGGCTCCAACGATTTTCTTTAAACCAGCGTTGTTAACTATACATATAAAGAGCTACAACTTTTATTTGAAACTTTCCCCTGATAAATTCATTTAAGGGGACTTTTGGGGGAGGGGGGTTATGTTTTTCTTTAAAATGCTATCACAGTTGATTATACAATTCTGTCATCCAAATTGAAATAACTAGAAATTAATATATGACCCAAATTCCGAGTTTCAAGGAAATTAGTAAAACCGGACAGTTTTACTGGACAGTGTTTTCACTTTTCGACGAATTTCATTAAATTTGGTACACTAACTATAAAATTTGTCAATTATAATTTTGAGTACTGGAGTAAGAGAAAGTTGTGTGAGTGTTTCACACCAGATTTTTTAAGAACAAATTGCTGACGATTTTATTTTGTTTTTTCAATAGTAAATAGATATAAATACTAAAACTCTTAACTGATTTAGTTCTGTAACTGATCACAATAGGACTTATGTACATATAACATGTTTTACTTAAAATGATTTCCCCCAACAAGTTCCCAAAGTTTTTTTTTACATTCGTAATACCCTGCATAATGATTACGGCTATTATTTTTTGTAATTTAAAGCTCGTCAAAATCTATGGTCATTGGTGCCCGGAGCCTTCCAGTGCACTGCCGGTCTCCGTACAGTGAGCTGTAGAGGCTTCTAGGAAGAAAAAATCTAAGAGAAGCACAGCTGGACTCGAACCCGGGTCCTCCGTGTGGGAGTCCAGTACGCTAACCACTTAGTTATTCCCTTCCCTGGCTATTAAATGTTTATAGACAGAAAACAAAACAACAAAGTTTGAAGTAAATCTAAAGTATAGGAAACATAAGAACCATGTGAGTGTTTCACTCTAGTTTTTTTTTTTTTTTTTAATTATGAATTTTAAGCAGTATATTAGTCAAGTTTGTGATACTGCTTGCCTTGGTGATTGATATGAGATTTTTTTTACTTTGTGTGAAAATGAGCGACGTTGAAGTGAGAACTATTTTGCAGATTGCAATCTTTTTAACATTTTAATGCTTGAGAAACTAATGATTAATTAAAAATTCTAAAAACTGTTAAACTGTGTAATTAAAAGTAAAGTACAATGGATGGACTAATGTTAATTTAAGGCATAATGAAATTATATATTTATTTATTTATTTATTTTTTATCAGTTCTCAGAGTCTGAAAATGTGTCTGGTATTCTTTCAGGCATAATATTGTATTAAAATTTCAATTATTCTTAGTCGATTATCATTTTACCGTTGTCATTGTTGAGAAGTATGAAAATTATTTAAATAAGTCTGTAAAAATTATGTGATAAGTGTTGTTTAATTCATTTTTACTTTCTCTTTACTCCTAGTAAGAGGAAGTATTGTAATCGTGTCAAATTATCGATTACGAGTTTTCACAGGAAATATCCGTTTTGAGGTCCCCTGAGTCCAAAAAAGTGGTTTTTAGCAAATGGTCTGTGTGTGTGTGTGTCCGTGTGTGTTATGTGAACAGCATAACTCAAAAACGAAAAACCGTAGAAAGTTGAAACTTGATATTCCGTTTAGGTATCACCATGGGATCCGACAGTCTGTCAAATTCCTCAACCGGAAGTACCACTTTACTTGTTGTTTTTTTTTTTTACTTTTTTGCGATTTTCTCAAAAATGGCTCCGACGATTTTCTTGAACTATATAAACCTTCCTATATAAACTAAACCTGCAAAGATCTACAACTTTTATTTAAAACATTTCTCTGAGAACATTCATTTAAGGGCTCTTTTGGGAGTGAGGAGGGGTAAGTGTTCTCTAAAGTTCTATTATAGTTTATTATATAATATAATTCTATCAGCCAAACAAAATTAATTAGAAATAAATAGATGGCCAGTTTCAAGAAAATTAGTATACCGGAAGTGCGCTTTTACTGAACAGTTTTTTCAGTTTTCGACGAATTTCGTTAAATTTGGTACACAAACTATAAAATTTGTCAGTTATAATTTTGAGAACAGGAGTAAGAGAAAGTTGTTATTGCTGAACCTACTGCTATAAGAGTAAGTATTGCGTACACTCCATATTTTCGAAAATGACTTTTTTTTTTAAATTTTATAATTTAAGGTGCGTCCCATGTATGGTCATTGCGCCCGGAGCTTTCTCAGTGCACTGCAAGCCTCCGGACAGTGTTCTCGCTTTACATACAACTCTGTCCATCACCGAACAGCTGTAGAGGCTCCTAGGAAGAAAATATCTAAGGATAGCACAGCTGGACTCGAACCCATGTCCTCCGCGTGGGAGTCCAGTACGCTAACCACTTAAGCTATTATTTCCTTCCCTAGCTACCCTTTTTATTTGAAACATTTCTTTGTGAAAATTCATTTAAGGGGGCTTTTAGGAGAGGGGTAGGGTTATGTTTTCTTATAAAGTGTTAATTTAATTTATTATACTATTCTTTCATCTAAATAATAATAATTAGAATTAAATATGAACCCGAAATTCCGAATTTGAAATCTCGGTTGACCGGAAGTGTTTATTTACTTTATTGAACATGTTCAGTTTTCTGCATTTTTCTCTATGAAGATACTTAAGTGATTTCATTAAACTGGTAAACTAATTATACTTTACAGAGAGCTATCACTTTTGTTTGGTCAATGAAAATGCATTTAAAGGAAGTTTTAAAGGAAGAGATGAGGTTATGGTTTCTTTAAAAATTGTAGTTTTAGGTCAAGTTTAGATATACTCCCGTTGATATATTATTTGAGGACAACTAGGCATTTAGTAAAAATTATAAGTTCGAATAAAATAAGTATGTAAATTACTGTAAGAGAATAATCGTGTGATTGTTTGACGCCAAATTTTGTTTTTTTGCCACAAATGAGTTGTGAAATTTTATCCCATTGAATGAGTCTCTCTTCTCTTTCTCTCTCTTTTATGAGAAATGTCTAGATTTATATTTAGTATGTAACTTGTGTGCGTGTGTATGTGTTTATAATTGTATGTAGGAAGTTTCCAAGATTCTTAGAAATCTCCTCCTTCCATGGATGGCGGCTACACATACGTCTTTTACTCACATTACATTAAGTGAGTACATAGTTTGGTATTTGTTATGTTTACATTATACTACCGTTTTTTTACTTGTGTCCATATAATAACTGATCCTTTTATTAGTCATTATTTAACAGATTTTCAGTCTAATTATATATTATGTTATCTGATTATTCATATATGAAAATTCATTTCATATATAAGGGAAAAATAATATAGTATACAAACTATTTATACGTATAACTTCTTTATAATGGAGTTGTTGAGGAGAGAAATTAGGTTTGATTGAATGAACGAGATATGAGGACGCTGTTATAATGTAGCTATAAGTTTACACTAACTGCACTGGACTTTATAATGAAAATGATAGAATGAATGGTGGGAGTAAAGATATGACACGATGCGATGTATGGTTGAATCTGATAGATATCCTCTAGATAGATTCTCACTGGCTTATATACACAAGTTCTCCCACTTTAGCCTGCCTAAGTCAGAGAGTAGTCTTTGTTAACCAGAGAGAGCCTCTCTTCTTTCTGCTGGATGCCATTACATTCTCAAATGCAAATTAACAAATTGTTTGTAAAATATTTTGAATTTTTACATTACAAATTTATTGTTCTTGTTTCCGTTATAATTAGAGTGTCATTTAAAAAGAAAAAAATCATGGAGCCGTTTACGAAGAAAAATGCTAAAACAAAAAAAAAAAAAATACAAATAAAGATACCGATTAATCGATTTGGATGTCGATATTATTTGATGGTATAGCTAAATGAAATGTATAGGTAAATGGGGCTGGCATTTACAGAAAGAGTGTCAAAACTGGTGCGTAATAGTAGTTGGAAATGGTTGTTAAAATGATAAGAATATCAACAAACTTACTAACAAACTCACAATCTATATTTGAACGATTTTACTGAGTTGATGTGAAACGCTAGGAAGAGTGATGTGGCTAGTTAAAACTCTTGATTGTTCTAACTTTGTTGAGCTAGTATGGACCTTTCGAGGTTGATGTGGTAAATGACTTGTTTTCTTCAGACTGACTAATTCTCTTTAATTTAAATTTGGTGACTGACGAATAACTTTGAGCGCCTCAACCCCTACATTCGATTTCTTCATTTACAGTCAGATCTAGGGGCAGCTTCTTGGTGAGCGATACACTATCATAGTTGAAGCCCAATCTGATTTTAGGGTGTTCTTATAAATTAGATACGTTAAATTTCAAATGTTAAATTCCTTCAATGCTATTAACGCTGTCTTATGATGTAATATCTACACTGAATCGACTACCTGAGCCAAGAATGTCTACCAGCTTGTAACCCCCCACCCGTCTCTATTTATGTTAGAGCTCTGTAAAAACAATACTTCAAAGTTTTAAAGACAATTTAACAATTTTTATAATTGTATAAACTGCTGCAAGAAAAAGTCGTGTTAGTTTCACATCAGATTTTTTCCAGTTTCGGGGGAATTCAAAACCGTAATTCCTAAGAAATTTTATTTGATCGCTATACCACCTGACACCAATAAAAGAAAGTAAAAAGGCTTATACAGATACTAATTTCTCGTAAAAATATATAAATTAATTTCAACAAAAATAATACTTTGCATCCATTATGTATAACTAATATCAAAATAAGTTTTAATCAATGTTTGTTAAAAAAAAAAAAAAAAATATATATATTCAGTACTTATGGTCCAATTATGTTATTTGTCGTACATAGTTTATACGATATGCTTGAATAATTTTCCGGTGTGTAAGTTATGCGGTGAAAGAAAACAATTTTGTATGCCCTAAATCTTTGTTGGCTCTATAAATGGATTCGCCATTTAACTTGAAAAAATATGGTTCAACAATTTTATATATAAAATTAAAACAGTCGACATTGCTCTTTTTTCCCCCTCACCTTGATATTCAGATAAATTAACTTCAAAGGTTTACGGCCTGCATAAAATAGATGCATTTAGGTATAAATAGGCCAATTGTACTTTAGGTCATAATTGTCCTATATAATGAAGTTGGTTGGATAGAGAGAATTGGCCTGGTTTGATGAAATTAACAAGACTTGGTTAATACTGCAAAATAATAATGAGTTACACTGACTGCTTGGGCTTTACAGTAAAAATGGTAGATTAAGGTAGAGTGGGAGGGGTAATGACACGTTGTGACTGGTGAACTATCATCTGAACTAATTTGAACTATATCTCTTCTGTGTCCCGTCGCTGTATTTATATGGTTTCTCCCACTCTAATCCGAGAGACTTGTCCTAGCTTTTGTTTCTCTTCTCTGCTCTCTTTGGATACTGCTACACCTATATCAAGTTAATAAACTTCCAGTGCTAAAGTGAGTGGTATCGGTTGTGATTTCAAAGCCGATATCGTAGCCCTTTTGTGAATGCAAACTTCTCTCTGGACTCCAGTCAAGAGAGCATAAACACTCAACTCGGCGAGGGCCTCAAATGATATTTACTCATTCTGAATACTTTATATATCCTGCTCAGGATATATTTGTTGTAAGTTAATGTTATTAAACAGTTTTTCTTCTTTTAGCAATAGGTATATTTCAAATACTGCCAATAAGCAATTCTTTATTTTGAAGTATCAGTTTTGCATATTTGTTGCTATGCAACTTGTCCAAGAGTAATAATTCTCTAAGGGGGCCAACGAAAAAACTATGATGTTACGAGATCCAGTCTCTATGGCGGATATAGCAATATATATATTGTATGTATGTGAACAGTACAGCGCAAAAACGAAAAATCGCAGAAAGTTCAAAATTGACATTCCGTGTAGGTATCACCTTGGGATCCGACAGGAACCTAACTTTTTTGCGATTTTCTTTAAACATTGCATATCAATTACACATACACTATGATCTGTAATCACATGAAACATTTCTCTGGGAAAATTCATTTAAGCCGGATGTTATGGATGGGTTGGGGTTATGTGTTCGTATAAAGTGATATTTCCGTTTTATTTTAAAGTTATCATCTAAATAATAGTAATTAGAATTTCGAGTGTCATTCAAGAAGTAACGAGACAAATCGCTGTAGCTCAGAAACTTCTCTCTTTAATCAATACAGTTTAATCAAATACAATAGTTTCAGTGCGTCAAGTTGGCATCCTTGTACTTAGTTACTTATCAGCTGTTTGAGATATTTGGTAAGCATAACCTCAAATGTATTCAGTTAACAATGGTGAGTCCGCTCGAGCATTGTACCTCGGAAAAACAACGCCCAATGATTAGATTTTTAGTTGCAGAGGATATCAAAGCTAGTGAAATCCACGAAAGAATGTTGAAAGTGCACGGGAATAATTGTTTCAACCGTTCGAACGTTTACAAATGCGTAGAACAGTTTAAATGTGGCCGTGTAAGTGTTTGTGACGAGCAACAAAGTGGACGACCGGTTGAAGTTGCAACTTCTCCCCTCGAATCTTGCATTAACGCGTTAATTCAGGACAGTAGGCTTATTACTGATGAATTGATAGCTGAAGAAGTGCACGCGAGTGTTGGAACTGTCCGTAACATTATTCGGAATAAGTTGCAGTACAAGAAAAACTTGTGCAAGATAACTTCAAGACAACTTACGAACGCCCACAAAGAAACCAAGAAAAAGTGGGATGGGATCCTTCCACATCCTCCCTACAGTCCCGACCTCACTCCATCGGATTTCCATTTGTTTGGACCCCTTTAAGAGGCTCTACGGGGAAACATTTTCAATCCAATGAAGAGGTTAAAAATCAGGTGCAAAAGTGGCTTCGAGATTTACCCAAAGAATTTTATGGTAGAGGCATACACAAATTAGAAGAACGATGGGATAAGTGTATAAATATTGCTGGGGACTATGTTGAAAAGTAGCCAAAATTTTGTATTGATTAAATAAATCTTTTTTGAACTACAGCGATTTGTCTCGTTACTTATTGAATGACTGGTAAATATGTTGCCAAAATTCCTAATTTG
This sequence comes from Triatoma infestans, assembly GCA_011037195.1. Classification (NCBI taxonomy): domain Eukaryota; kingdom Metazoa; phylum Arthropoda; class Insecta; order Hemiptera; family Reduviidae; genus Triatoma; species Triatoma infestans. Next base: position 14,003 of record JAAEAF010007894.1, read on the forward strand.
AAGAAAATCGGTTGACCGGAAGTGGGTTTTCTTCGTTTTTTTACTTTCTCTTACTCCTCCTAGTAAGAGGAACTATTGTAATCGTGACAAATTTTCGATATCGAGTTTTCACTGGAAATATCCGTTTTGAGGTCTCCTGAGTCCAAAAAAGTGTGTTTAGCAAATGGTCTCAGCGTATGTATTTGTGTCTGTGTGTATGTATGTATGTATGTATGTATGTATGTATGTATGTATGTGAACAGCATACCTCAAAAATGAAAAACCGTAGAATGTTCAAACTTGATATTCCATTTAGGTATCACCATGGGATCTGACAGTGCGTTACACGTCAAAATTCCTCAACCGGAAGTGCCACTTTACTAGTTTTTTTTTTTTTTACTTTTTGCGATTTTCTCAAAAATGGGTCCAACGATTTTCTTGAAACTTCGTACATCAACTACACATAGAAGGAGCTACAACTTTTATTTGAAACATTTCTCCGGGAAAATGCATTTAAGGGTACTTTTGGGAGAGAGGCGGGGTTACGGTTTCCTCTAAAGTGCTATTTCAATTTACTAGACAATTTTGTCATCTAAATAATGGTAATTAGAATTAGATGTGTTGTAGAAATTCCAAGTTTAAAAATAATCTGATGACCGGAAGTGCGTTTACTTTACCACTTTTTACTAAATGATTTTTTTCACTATTTCGCGATTATCTCAAACATGGCTCCTACGATTTTCTTGAAACTTCTTAAATAAACTACGCATACAAAGATGTACAACTTTTATTTAAAACATTTCTGTGGGAAAATTCATTTAAGGGCACTTTTAAGGAGGTGGAGGGTTTTTTTTTTTTTTTTATACAATTCTATCATCCAAACCAAATTAATTAGAAATCAATATATGGCCAAAATTCCAAGTTTCATGGAAATTAGTTAACCGGAAGTGCGTATTCACTGAGCAGTTTTTTTCAGTATTTGACGAATTTCATTAAATTTGGTATAATAGCTTTAAAAATTTGTCAATTATAATTTTGAGAACTGGAGTAAGAGAAAGTTGTATGAGAGTTTAACACCAGATATTTTTTTTCATAAAAACACGTACAGAGTCCTTTAAATTTGATAAACTAACTAAAAGAATACGAGGACCTATAAGTTTTGTTTGCAAAATCTTTTCGAGTAGATTTAATTAAAGAAGTTTAGTGAGAGAGAGGGGGAAGTTATGTTTTTCTTAAACAAGTGATTTTATTAAATTTAGATTTTCCAGTTGATATAAAATTGAATACAAATAAACATTATAAATTATAAGTTTGAAGAAAACTTGTCAATTATAATTCTCTAAACTGTAGTAAGAGAAAGTCGTCTGTTTCTCACCAGATTTTTCTTTTAATTGAAACAAAGAAAAAGCATTTGTAAAGAAATTAAAATAAAAAAAAACAAATTAGAAAAAGGCAAGGAGTTTGAGGCCAGTAATATTATAATGTTCTCTCCTGTAACATAATCCATTCAGATATTTAAACTTGCTGGCCTTGGCTATCTTTCTTTCTCTACTTAAATATTACGCAATTTTTTTTTTTTAATTTTTTATTCAGTTCAATGAGCTTCTAAATTTTATTTAAAATTCCTTCTAGAATTGATTAATGTTAAACTTATTTCTCTAAATCATTTTTTTTTTTTATTTATTTTATTTTCTGTGACCTTTTCTTTCAAAAATTAACACTAAATAACTTCAGTTTGAAGAATGCTAATAATTCCTTAGTTCTATTAGTAAATTCTTTCACTCTTACTTCTATTCCAAAACTCATTAGTTCAATTCTTTAAAACTGTTCATATAAAAAAAAATAAAATAAAATAAAACCTTTTTACTACCTTAAATGTTATACTTTTAATTCCTTATGTTGGCTTTTTATTACTTTTCAAATAATTTTTATTACTTTTCTTTTTTTAAAAAATACGTCAACTATTTTTTCTGAATCTCCGTCCATTTATACAGGAAATATTCACATATTTTTTTTTTAACAGGATATTTCTAGTATAAAAGTAAAGTTTTTATTTTTTTGAGGGTATTTTTAATGTCTGCTTTATTTTGTCTTTCCTATAATTTCATTTTATATTTTACCCATAGTTTTATGTATTATTGCTTTCATTTCAACCTATTAGAATTTTAAAAACAAATTTTCTGTAGAATACGAGGCATGTCCAGAAAGTAAGTGTACTGAGGCTCTCACGCCAGGAGGGATTTTGTTTTCGACATGTTGGCTACACTGTCGTGTAGCCTGATTCCTCCCATCCGCATCGAGACCCGTTCGAGGTCAGTACGTTGAGAACTGTCGACGCGACAATACGTTTCGTGAAAAATGTCAATCCAATCTCCCGCCGTGTGAAATATTTAAGGTCGGGGATGAGTTTTTGAGACGCTACAAACTCCATGGAGATGAATTTCTCCGCTCCATCATTACTGGAGATGAAAATTGGGTTGCACACTACACACCTAAAACCAAAAGGCAGTCTCAACAGTGGCGTCACACCTCTTCACCCTCCGCCAAAAAGTTCAAAACCACAATTTCAGCCAAGAAAATCATGGCATCCGTGTTGTTTTGGGACTGTCAAGGCATAATTTTAATTGAATATATGCCTGAAGGGGAGACCATCAACTCTGCAAGATACTGTGAGACCCTAAAAAAATTGCGGAGGGCGATTCAGAACAAAAGGAGAGGCATTGTTGGCAAAGGGAGTCTGCCTGCTGCACGACAATGCCAGACCACACACTGCTTGCCTCGTTTAAATGGGATGTCCTGAACCATCCCGCGCATTCCCCTGACCTAGCACCTTCAGATTACTATCTCTTTACCTCCCTGAAGCTGCACATGGGTGGAAAAAGGTTTTCAACCGACGAGGAGGTGAAGAGGGAGGTGGAGAAGTGGAAGAAACGGGGTTGGCGGGAAACTACTTTGAGGAAGGCATCAAAAAATTAATACCCCGGTTCACCACCTGCATGAGAGGAATGGTGACCATGTCGAAAAATAGCTTACACTTGTACTAATGTAACCAGGTAATTTTTTTGTTCAAATAAAAATTTTTGTAACCTACAAAAATTCAGTACACTTTTACTTACTGGACTGCCTCGTATATGCACTATCAACAGATAACTCAAAAAACAAAACTACATTTTGATTTCGAGTTATATCGGTCAGCAGTAGATATCTGTAATTTTACCGAATAATATTGCTTATTCTTAATGCCTAAGAAAGGAATGAATGATTTGATTTGCCATTCGTATCGAAGATTTTTGAAATCAGAGATTTGTGGTCCTCTGAATCCCAACACCCAATCTGATTTCTACTCTCTTATTTCAATTCCCATAATTTTCTAATTAAAAAAAAATATTTGAAAACTTGTGACTTTTATTAAACGTTTAGATCACATTTAATTCCACCCCAAACCACATACTCACTTAACCTTTAGATTATAATAATCTAATAATAATATATATAATAATAATAATAATAGATTATAAACACATTGGAGCCACTCTACATGTACGTCTTTAGTATATCTACCTATAATGGGTTTGATGAACGAGAGAAATGGTTTAGTTTGAATGAACAAACTAGCTATGGCTAAACACTGTATAATGTAAAAAATGACACTGACTGCCTGGACTTTACACTAAAATGGTAAGAGTATGGTAGAGTGGTAAAGGGTAAAGTAAATGACACGTTGTGACTGGCGAGTGAACTCTGTGTATATCTATCGTCTGTCCCAGTCTAATCAGTGCAGTTTCTCCCACTCTAATCCGAGAGTGGTCCTGTCATTTTTGTCTCTCTTTCTCTGCTAGAGATCCTCTCTTTGGATCCTGTTACACTACCCATCTCATACTACAGTAATATTTAGCTTTTCTGCTCAACAAATCGACGAATCGACAAATGCTGTAAGAACAGCAGTTTTCAATTATTTTTCCATTTCTTTTCCATATCGATAAATGGAACTGTAAAGGAACATTACTAGATTTTATAAAAATCAATTGGCATTATTTAAGATTATTTTATTTAGAAACGACCAATGCGAGATACACGGCGAAAAACTGTTTGTTCAGAATGAGAAGACATAATAAACTTGTTTATGGCGAATGAACTCTGTGTATGTCTATCGCCTATCGCTGTATTTATGCAGTTTCTCCCACTCTAATCCGAGAGAGTGGTCTTGTCATTTTTATGTTATTTTTCATATCATTTTTATTTTTGTGAGGCAAGTGATTCTATATCTCAGTGATATATTCTTAAAACTTAAACTTTTATGTTTTAAGAATATATCACTCAGATTTTTTGATTTTAATACTTCCACTTACTGTTGTAAGAGAAAGAATTGTGATCGTATTTTTAATTCACGAATTTGCGTCTTCAACGGAAGTATATTTTTTGAGATAACCTAAATGTTATAGCGAATAGTTTGTGTGTGTGTGTGTGTGTTTTCTGCTTTAAAATATCCCCCCCCCCAAAAAAACAAAAAATCCAAAAAACTGTAAGTTGGTATTCCGTTTAGATACTACTACCGTATCTGACGCCAAGGTTTCGGATAAAGTCCATCGATCGAAAGTGCGACTTTACAGGAATGAATTTAATTTTTTTTTTTTTTTTAAGTATTTGGCAAGGGTAGACAAGGCGATCAATGTGGGCTTCTGAGTGATGGTGCTATAGGGATGCATGTACTTTCTGTCTTCCTTGATTTTCCTCTGCACTTCCTGAATTCTTGAAATGACTCTATATAAACGAAAATGCGTATGTTTTTCTTCAAGTGATTCTATATAAACGAAAAAAATAATGTATACTTGGTTAGATTTAGAAACTTAATGGCAATAAACATTATGAAAGTTGATTTAATAGAATAAATTATAAATACATAATAATATTTCAAAACAATTTGAACATATTTGTTAAAATAAATAGTAGGTAATAAATGAATAATAAAAATTATTTGATAAATTTAAGAATAAATGCCCAGTAACATTTCGTATATATATATTTTTATGAAAGAAAACAGGTTAATCAAAACTACGACTTTATAAAATTGGTTTTTGGAAGTTTCTCGCTACAACGATTGACTTACAAAATTTAATAGAAACATTGACTTTTATCTGAAACAGTTTTTTTGGGCGAAAGTCATAAAACAACTGATAAAATCAACCATTAACAGATGATTCTACTGCAATCATTTGAACAATAATTTTCTAATTACTTAACTAAATAATTTTAATATTTTTTTGGTATTAGTTGTAGGTTGTATTATTTTTAAGTATATAAATGATAAATCTGTTTGTACAGTGCGTGTATATGTGAATGTGTGTGTGTGTAAATGGAGAGAGTATATAAGCAGGAGAACTCACCACCAATGCCATTACAACTACAGCGCGCTAGAGTTGAAGCTAATCAGATGTTGTTGGCAGGCACGCTTGCCCAAGGAATGCAGGGAATGCGAACACCCCCACCACTAGTTTGGTAGTATGTGTGTTGCGCGTGCGTTCTTTCTTCCTAACAACATTGTAACTTTGCTCTCCTACTCTCTCCCCTCTCGCACGCTCTCTCTCTCTATTTCCCCCGACTTACTAGCACAGCATTCTTCTTTAGATTCTCTCCTCTCTCATCTCTCGCTTTTCTCTTCATTTTAAAATCTCTTCTATTTTTTTTAATCAACTGGCTCTCTTAGTATATGTACACAAACGTACACACGTTTCGGCATATTTCCTAGATTTGTTGTCTGTATTCATTATTTTTTTTTTTTTATTGGTTTATTTTCTAACCGGGTCCTAAGAAAATTTGTCATAGATTTGTATGTTAACAATTAGCGGGCACTCTGATAAACATTTCTTACTGTATACAAATTACCTACCAAAATATCATTGTTCCCATTGATAAAAAGCTTTTTAAAAACAAAAAATCTGGTTTGAAACACTCACACGACTTTCATTACAGCAATTTTATATACTTTTTTATTATTAAAAAAAAGAAATAATAAATCTGTTGGAATTATTTACTAAATTAATCTTGAGATTCTGAACTTTAAAACACATAATATATAAAAATTTGAAACTGTTTGCGAGAAAATCGCGAAGACTAGAAAAACCCATTTAGAAAATTCGCACTTAACATGCTACGACGGATAAAATACCGGATATAAAGAAATTATCAGAGACTCCGTTGTGGCCTGCTTCATTTTGTGGTCATAGACCGGTTTCGGGGCGTTCGCCCATTTTCAGGATGTGTTTTTCAGACAGTGTTTTCACGACCGATTTCCCTTCACATAAGGCATTTTTTTTAACGCTCTCATATTGTACAGGTCTGAGTTGAGTCGAGAAAAATCGCGTAGAAAAGAAAAATTAAGTTGACGGATTTGTCTTTTTTTATTTCATGATAATACCTAAACGGAATATCAAGTTAAGCTATACTGATTTTCCGATTTTTCGAGATATTTTCTTTATTGTTGTGATGGTTGGTTCCGCAGAGCTAGAAAGCATCGGAAACATTTTCTGTGGTAGCCTGCTTCATTTTGTG
>JAAEAF010007895.1:0-47009 GCA_011037195.1 Triatoma infestans
GTGAACATTTTTCAAATATTTTCCCACTTTTATGCGCGCCTCTTTATTTTCGTTTTTCTTCATTTTACCACTTATTGCTTGTTTTTTTTTTTTGCACTCCACTTTTCAAGTGACGACGAGCAGGAATTTTTATTATCTGACCCAAAGGGGTATAAATGGACTTTGCAATTACTATGCTGGGGCGGCGTTGGGGTGTATACCAAGAAGAAGTACTATACCTCCAACTACTTCCAAGTTTTTTTGTTTGTTTTTTTTTCTTGCGAAACTCCAACTCATTTTCAAACGGAATTTCTAGCCTTAATGAAAGTCTTAGGGTTTTGTGAGTTTTATGCGAGCGCGGACTTTATACTTGGTCTGAAACAATGCTTTTTCTTTTCCATTTCTTTTCTCCCTACACGTGTTGATGCTAAGTTTTGCTGAGAGCTGCTTAAATTACCCACTTTACTTAACCAGTTTATGGGTATTTTGTTACATAATAAAAGTGTTTACCAAGTGGCACTATTTTTCTTCCTTTTTTTAAAATGTGATGAGAGTTTCCCTGGAATTAGCTACAATAATCTTCGTAGACTTCATCAAGAACTTATTACAGCATCTCTTACAACCTTCTCATTGTCTTTATTTACAATATATTTATTACTTTCTATTACTGCTAGAAGAGGAAGTAAAGCGAAGCTGTTAAACTTCCTTATTTGAATTTTTCACTGAAAATTCATGTTTTGAAGTTTGTAATGGATTAAAGAAAAGGCCGCAGCTTATTCTATTTCTTAGAATTTATAATCGCACAATTACATGGTTACGTGGAAACGGTAGACAAAAGTAAAACAGTGGAGATTAGGAAAGCGACTATAGAGGATAGCAGCCAAAATTATAAAATTTTCTGTTTTATTTTATATTAGCTTTTGAATTTGAAGTGCTCAAGCGTTGCGTTGGTCTAGTGGCTAGCGCACTCGCCTATCATGAGAGAATCAGGGTTCGATTCACGTGAGGGCAAAGTCGATGTTTTGACCCAGCATCGCATAAAAAGTGGGAAGCAGTTAGTAGCGCCCTAGGTAGCGAAAGCCGGAACTAAACGGCGTGGAAATTGCGGTGTGCTTACCACACGCCCTCCCTATTCAAATCGCTGACTTGCAAGCCTTGGCCCTTCATGGGCTGTTGCACCAGGGGGGTTTTTGTTTTGTTTTTTTTTAATTCAATCAAAATTGTTAAGGTAGATGTTGCGTGCATCTAGGTCCTTTATAATGGGGTTGTTGTAGGAGAGAAATGGTCTGATTTGAATGAATTAACAAGATATGGTTAACACTGTATAATATGATAAGTGACACTGACTGCCTGGACTTTACACTTGAAATGATACAGTATGGTAGAGTGGTGAAGGGTAATGACACGTAGTGATTGGCTGTATGAACTCAGTTGTATGAACTGTTCTCTTTCTGTCTCCCGTCGGTGTATTTATGTGATTTCTCCCACTCTAGTCCGAGAGAGTAGTCCTTTCATTTTGTCTCTCTTTCTCTGCTACAAATACTCTCTTTAGATACTATTACATCTTATTTTTCATTTCTCCACCTTCCTCTGTAAAATGCATATGAGTCTCTCTCTAATTGTTGTGGTGGTTGGTTCCGCAGAGCTGGAAATCATCAGAGACATTTTCCGTGGTATCCTGCTTCATTTTGTCGGGCATTCGCCCATCTTCAGGATGCGTTTGTCAGACAGTATTGTAACACAGACTTGCACAGAGCACTATATTAACTGATGCGGTGTATTCACTTACTAGTGTATAAACTGAATTTGCTCTGTGCAAGTCTGTGTTATCACACTGTCTGACAAACGTATCCTGAAGATGGGCGAACGCCAGAAACCGGTCAATGACCAGAAAATGAAACAGGCTACCTCGGAAAATGTCTCTGATGAGTCTCTCTCTCTAAGTTGATCAATAGTTTCCGTTTGATTAGACCGTCTCCCATTTACTTTGTGAAAACAGTGGCAGTGTCTTTAGTAAGACTAAATCATTGCAAAACTCTTAGCTTATAAATAATTTCTTCAAAGCCAGGTCGATGTTTTTTTTTCCTACATTTCTACAAGTGTTGAATTAAGCATTGAACACTCAGAAATTTTTTTTTTCCAACTTTGGAAATGTAAAAATCTCATTTTCCCCTTTCCAGCGTTAGAAAACCAAAATGAAGCAATACAGTTTATTTATTTATTTATTTTTTTTATGCAAAGTTCATTTTCAATAAGTCTTTCCAACTTAATTTATAATAAAGTTACACAAAAAAAAAAAAAAAACCGTGTCCTTCTGGCTCTTATAATAGGAAACAATCCAGGTCTTGGAAGTTAAGTTAAAAATGGTTCAGTTATGCTCAAAAATGTATTCCATCTTGCTAAGAAGTTGGATGTAATTTTTCCACCTTTTAAATTCTTTAAACTCATTTAAAAATTAGTGGAAATTATTTAGCGGACAGAGTTTGAAAAATATATTATATATTTGCAAGTTGAGCAGAAAAAGTTTTTTTTTTAGCGTAAAAAATACAATTTTAACCTTTTAAAATGGAATAAATAATATTTCACTTGAAATTATGGGAAAGTTGTCATGAATTTATTTATATATCTCCATTATATAAATAAATAGAAAAGTTTTATTTAATCACCTTATTAATTATAAAAATATAAACAGGAACTTTAGAAATTGTCCTACTTCTCTCTCTCTCTCTCTCCTTTCGTTACACTCTCTTCTTAACAGAAAAATTAACGCTCTTTCTTACGTTTCAGGGCTTGAGGGTCTCAGCGTGTTCCGGTTAAGTAAATAAAATTGGGAAATAAAAATCCTGGTAGCATTTACTGTACCAATACGCGTCCTGCTAATAGAACATAGCCCAATTAGTAATGTTACGCCCAAGATTTTGTTTTTGTTTCTCCGTTTCTCCGTTAGAAGGATTGTTAATCCTACTTGTGTGTTATTGTAGGAACGTTATTAAATATTTGAATTGATTCTTTATGAAATGAAATATACTGTATTTAGTGTTAACTACAGGATTTCTGTGCCAGATAACTAATACAATACAGAGCCACATAAAACAAAGACACAAATCAATTGCAATTGAAATGTTATTGGTGTGGATGTGTTGTATGTTTGTAGTAGCGTGAGCGGTTTTGTAAAAGGGCTTGTAAGTATATATGTTTAAGAGAGTGAAGTATCAGAAATAAGGAAGTAGTTAACCACTGTTAACAATAAATATATTCTATTAAAATAATAACTACAAGTTATTTGCAAATAAATTATTAACTTATTAATATGCACTGATGCTATGAGAGCGAAAAACAAGTATTCTGCTTCAGTGTCTACAACAAAACTATCTTAATAAATGATCTAGAATAAAGGCAAATCTCTATCACTGGCGTGAGTTTAAGAGTGCGATTCCTGAAGCAAGTGTTCTGGCTTTAAAAGCAGAATGCAGACTGTCTTGAAGGAATGCCCTCTCTAACGAGGGATTTAGTTTTACAAAAGAGTTGGCCTAACCGGTTCTTGTGCCTTTGTTTCTTTAATTGCAATGATCTTATATTTCAGTACTTGACTCTAAATACACTATTTTTGAAGATAAATTCACTATTTATTTTCCAAAACTGCTTCACCTAAATATTGTCAAAATTCACTCAACTATTTTTCAAAACTATTATTTTTTTGCATTTCTTTCTTCCACTACACAAAACAAAGTATTTTCTGAACTGAACAAATTTAAAACTCGAAAAATACAATAAAAACTTAATAACAATTAAAAGTATAAACATAACCGATTAGACCATAATTTCTTCTATATAGATAATTTACTAACTTGAATTAATTACAAATTAATTAGTTTCATTCTTTCTTTGCTAGTTTCCATCAATATCCATGGTATACATCCGCTCATATACACCCCCACTCACATAGCTTACAGAAATACTAAAGATCAAAAATGATTGTACAAAGTATTTTCTAAATTGAACAAACTTAAAGTAATACTCGGTAAATAAATAAAATAAAATAAAAACTTATCAAAAACAATAACCATAGGGAGTTCATACATCATATTCTACTCAGCGATCATGAGATTTCAAATGACGTTTTCGAATATTTCCTAGTTTCGTACTATGAGTAAGAAAAAGTAATATCATACAGTTGTGCTAACTACGTAATTTCCAGGATATTGTATTTGAAAAAAAAATTGAGCAAATCAGTTGAGTGGAAAACTATACCAATGAACGAAGGAAAAGGATCGTGAGTTTCGCCTTTTTTTAAAAATATAAAAAAAACTTAAATTCTTGCCAACATTTCGACAAATATATTGTCTTTTTCAAATAAATAATAAAAATAAATAAAAACTATTAAATAATCTTTAAAACATATCAAAACTTGAAAACTTATGTACAATTTTGTAAATAAAAAGTTGAGAACACCTCAACAACACAGAGAATGGTTCTCTGTCAGATCGCCATGGGATCTGATAGTAGGTCAGCGGTCAAAATTCCTCAACCGGAAGTACCACTTTCCAAAATAGTTTTTTAACTTTATTGCAATTTTTTTCCACAATGGCTCCAACGATTTTTTTTTAACTTATTAAATCAACTTCACATACAAAGATCTACAATTTTTATTTGAAACATTTTTGCAGGAAAATGCATTTAAAGGCACTTTTAGGGGTTTGGGTTGTCTTCTAAAGTGCTATTTCAGTTTATTACACAATTCTATCAGCTAAATAATATTAATTAGAATTAAATATATTGTTGAAATTCCGAGTTTGAAGAAAATCGAATGACCGGAAGTGCATTTTTACTGAAATGTATTTTTCAGGTTTGAGGTATTTTCAAGAAAACCGCTCTAATGATTTTCTTTAAACTAGGAATGTGAACTACACATATAAAGACCTACAACTTTTATTTGAAACATTTCTCCTGACGAAGTCATTGAAAGGATCTTTTGGGGCAGGAGTGGGATTAAGTTTTTTTTGTAATGTGCTATCATAGTTGATTATACAATTCTATCATCCAAACAAAATTAATTAGAAATAAATAGATGGCCGAAATTCCGAGTTTACTGCAAATTAGTAAACCTTGCGACAAACTCCAAGGAATTTCATCAAATTAGGTATACAAACCATAAAATTTGTCAATTAGGTACAATTTTGAATACTGGAGTAAGAGAAAGTTGTGTGAGTGTTTCACACCAGATTTTTTTGTATATTCAAATTTGATCATATTGTATTATTTAATATTTTATGAAAATAAACCTATTAATTTTTGCATTTTTTTTTAATTTCAGGCCAATCTGACACATTTGGGAAGAAATCAATTTGTACCAGGCGTGGGTATGGGTATAGCAAAATGCCCATATGACCCAGCCGACAATAGTACAGCGGTCTGGGTGGAGAATGGTAATCCTGGTGGACTGGCTGGCCTCTATTCGGGCACAAATGCAGAATTTACCAAAGCTGATACTGTTATCTTCAGGGCAGATCTTCATAATTTCACCACAGGACGCCGGGAATATTCATTTAAGAGGACCATCAAATATGATTCTAAATGGCTTGACAGTTAGTTTTTTTTGTTTTTATTATTTAAATTATTTATTAATTCAGAAATGTTTTTAAAGCTTATCAGTGATAGATTTTGTTAGGGAGAGTGCACAACGACCTGAAAGATCTAATGTGCCCCCCGGGTAGCCTTCTTCTAGCAGTGAGCTCTAGAAGCTCCCAGTAAGAGAAAATTCGAGGCTATCACTGTTGGATTCGAACCCGTGACCTCCGAGTGGGTTTTATAGCTTGGTTTGAATGATGCTTAAATTGCAGAGCACTTTTTGAGAAAGATTTTTTTTTAATTTTCCGAAATTTACTCAAAATCTTGTCTCTACGATTTCCTAATTACCACTTACCCACTTATTAATTTAACTTTGGTTTCCCTATAAGGAGGAACTTTATCTGTTTTAATTGTAAATAAAAATCAATTGTTTGAAGTAACATTTTGGTTTTGATTTTTTGATTGAATGTTTCAAAAAGGTTGTGATGCAAATTAAAAATTAGTATGAAAAGTGTTAGCAAGCCTATATATAGTACCGCGAAACCTAGGAGTCTACTGTGGCTCTGACAATTAAAGTACTCTCTCTAGTCCTGTCTTTTTGTTAGACTTGAGGACTCTGGAGGGAGACTTCTGGGTAAAGCTTGAACGAGTCAGTTTCTCCACTCTAAAGTAACGAAATCTCCGTCATACAAGCCCCTACGGACCGCGTCAGCATATCGCACAGTTATGAGGGTCCAGCACTTTTGATAATTACAAGAGTGATTCCAATATATTTGCTAGCCAAACAGAGGAAGGCTATATACCTAAGAAAGGTAGAGTTCGAAAAAGCAGCTGTCCTTTAAGGAAGAAATGGGATCCCGCGCTGAAGAATTGGCAGAGCTAACTGGCAACAGGAGACCAGAACTGTACTTTGAAGTTTATTAAACTTGTAAAACCATGGCTGGAGAGGCAGTTTGGAGAGGTCAACATTTATTTCTTCCATTCTTAAGGGGACATGGATATTTTAGATCGTATCTCCACAGGTTGGGAAAGGTTGGTGACGTCTTCTTTCCAGATATGATTGATGACGTTGCCCACACATTTTCTGTATGTAGTAAATGTGCTATTCAGCGTGGTCTATAGAGGAGTTAGAAGACTTCAGCCCGGACTCTTATCAACGATATATTTAGAGATTAGATTCTAACGGGGGAATGGGCTCTTCAGCCTACGCCACCGCGACACCCCAAGGATCTATTGTGGACCCCCCCCCTAGTTGGAGACTCTCTCCCGATCCTGTCCTTAGCCGGACTGTGGAATTGGGGGGGGCTCCCAGGTGGTCAATCAGAGCACCTGCAATCAGAGCACCCTCTCGAGTCCTGCTTGCCTTAAAAGACTTAATAGGTCCGAGAGAGAGCCCTGGCTGAGGCTTGTTGGCACCAGCTTCTCTTTACCAAAGAGGCGGTACCTTAGCCAGACCAGCCCCTCGCACTGACATACCACATGCAGTGCCGTCTCCTCTTCTTCCTGACAAAACCTACACAGGCTATCCGTTGCCAGGCCCATGCTTATCAACGATAACATGATAGGCAAGGAGGAGACCTGGAATTCTGTATCCGTGTTTGTACATTCGGTCCTTCAGAGAAAAAAAAAGCATATATATAGAACAGTAGGAAGAGAACAATAGAGAACCCTTGGGTGCTATAAAGACATGGTCTGAAGTAGTGTACTGAACAGTTCCAGACCAATGTTTCGCTGATAATACTTCGCACATATCAAGCGTTTCACCTACCTCAAAAAAAAAAAAAAAAAAAAAAAAAATTATAGATTGATAGGAAAGAGACGCCAAAGAGAGGATTAATATAATAATCAGGGATTAATTCAATTCAGTTTTCCAATTTTCACCTACAAACAACTGTATCTAAATTTTTTTTAATTAAATTTTCTATATTATTCAATATTATAAAGAATTTCATTTTATGTCTACCCAGTTTTTTAAATACAATAGAATTTATTTTATTAAAAATTGAAAATTATATAAATTTTATCTATAAAGAGTTTTTTAATTAAAACAATGCATGCAAAACCCTATTATATAATAATATTTTAAATAATTAAAACCACCCAAATAAATATATATATATATATATATATGTTCATGTTGGTAATTATAACTTAATGTAGTGAAATGTTGAAAATAAGGCCCGTATATATACGGCCTCAGTATGGCCTGCCTGTTTGATAGCATGGTATATGACGTATACAAAATTAAATTCCTATTATTGTTGCATGGTAATATTTAAAACTAAATTTAATTATTAATTAAACACCAGACATATTCTGTTTCCGACACTTCTAAATGAAATTTACACATATATATCCACTTAAAATCTCATTTCTCTTATAAATTTATTTATTTATTTATTTATTTATTTATTAAAAGTTTCTTCTAAGAGTTTTATACACATATCTGCAAGAAAAAGAATTTTGTAACACTTAGAACAGAATAGCTTTTATAAAAAAAATATTTTAGATTTAATTTAAATTAATATAATATATGTAATATCCGTTTTGAGGTCCCCAGAGTCCAAAAGAAGTGGTTTCGTTGGTCTCGTTGAGAATAGCATAGCTCAAAAACGAAAAACCGTAGAAAGTTGAAACTTGATATTCCGTTTAGGTATCACCATGGGATCTGACAGTAAATATTATCTGTCAAAATTCCTCCACCGGAAGTACGACTTTACTAGTCTTTTTTTTTTTTTTAATTTTTGCGATTTTCTCGATAAAGGATCCAACGATTTTTTTTTTTTTTTGAAACGTTGGTATATTAACTATATATACAAAGAGCAACAACTTTTATTTGAAACATTTCTCCGGGAAAATTCATTTAAGGGCACTTTTGGGAGGAGAGATGGGAGTTATGGCTTCTTCTAAAATGCTATTTCAGATTATTAGACAATTCTGTCATCTAAATAGTGTTAATTAGAATCAAATATCTTGTTGAAATGCCGAGTTTGGAAAAAAAAAAAATCGGATCACCGGAAGTGCGTTTATTTTACCACTTTACTAAATGTTTTTTTTTTCACTTTTTCACGATTTTCTCAAAAATGGCTTCGACGATTTTCATGAAACTATATTTATATAAACTACACATACAAAAATATACAACTTTTATTTAAAACATTTCTCAGGGAAAATTCATTTAAGGGCATTTTTAGTGAAGGGGTGGGTTTATGTTTTTCTCTAAAGTGCTGTCCATACTTGATTATACAATTCTATCATCCAAACAAAATTGATTAGAAATAAATAGATGGCCAAAATTCCGAGTTTCAAGAAAATTAGTAAAACCGGAAGTACGCTTTTACTGAAGAGTTTTTTTTTTTCAGTTTTCGACAATTTCATTAAATTTGGTATACTAACTATAAAATTTGTCAATTATATTTTTGAGAAAGTTGTGTGAGTGTTTCACAGCAGTTTTTTTTTTTTTTTTTTTTTTAATGTTATTAAACTTTAAATGAATATTTCTTTTAAAAATTAGGATGCTGGATTAGCTCAAGGGTATCGCGTTGGGCTGGATTGGAGGCCCACTTTAGTAATGAGGCACCGTTGCTCTTAGATTTTTTTAACTCTAGTAGCCTCTATAGCTTAGTCCGGTGGAGGATAGGGTTGTATTGTTAAAAAAAAATCATAGTTTTGTGTGAACATTATATATTCAGGCCAGCCACTTTACTATCATAAGCGGCTTAGTTGTGAATTAATT
Source organism: Triatoma infestans (assembly GCA_011037195.1). Lineage (NCBI taxonomy): Eukaryota > Metazoa > Arthropoda > Insecta > Hemiptera > Reduviidae > Triatoma > Triatoma infestans. The sequence continues at coordinate 9,284 of JAAEAF010007895.1, forward strand.
TATGGTAATACACTATAATCCACACACTTATTAATATGATCGTTCGTGTATACATAAACCAGTCAGCTTTCTAAATGAGCACTTACTTTGTATTAAGTACGAAGGTATTTTTTTTTTTTTTCACTTTTTTCTAAGTTCAATTAATGCATAAGTGGTGTTGCCAAATACTTGCTTGATAACATAGTAACTTATTTAATATTCACCTAGCATACTTTCATACCAATTTTCAGTAGTTTTACGTGCTTTTGATAAGCGCCTCCCCACCAAAACTTAATGTTTCTAACTCTTTAATAAAGTTATTAATTATAATATTGTTAATCTAAAAAAATCTACGGTGTACGTGGTCTGATATAAAAGATATTTATTTAATAAGTTTGTAATTATCATCTTAAGGTGTTTTTTTAGAGTGTTCTGAATATTTACGGCTAACAATTTCCTACATTTAAAAAATATATTTTATTTCAGTTTTTTTAAATATTTCCCAATTTTTCTTTTTCATTTATTTATTTTTAGTTTTAATTAATAATTTCATGTCAATTCCCTTCTTCATTTAACACAACTCAAATAGCTACGGACTTTCAGTGTTGCCAAGTCGTGTCAATGAAAATTCCCTCGCACTCTCTGATAAATCCCTTTTTTAGCACAAAAATCCCTATAGACTTAAATTCTTAGGATTTTTTTGATATGATATGAATACATTTTTAAATAACATTTTACTACAAAAAATTGTTTACCTTAATAAAGATCATCCTAGTAACAGCTCTAAACTTCTTCGATATCATTCTTCCTCTTCTTCCACATCGGCTGCTAAAATGCTAAGAATCTCTAGAGGTGTGATCTGGGAATCTTGTTTATACATACTGTCATTAAGCAACATCAGCATTTGGTCCGTCACTAGGTAATCTCTACCCTACTTTCTTGAATTCTTCATATCGAATTTGTTGCGAATGAGAACTGTCACAACTCCAGAATTTAATCGTTTTTTTTTTTTTTTATTGTTTTGATATCATTAACCATGGATAAAATTCTCACTAAATCCAGCATTCGAGGGTGGCAACGATAAACAAATTAATGCCAGTTTTCCAATTTGTCTGAATGAACAATAACTCCTCATTGAAATTTTCATACACATTCATTTTGTTCCAAAAATTAACAACTTCAAGCTTTTCTAATTCTTTTTTCTCAATGTTCTCAAAGTATGGAGGAATGTTGTTGTGGTGGTGGTTGGTTCTGCAAAGCTGGAAAAGCATCAGAGATATTTTCCGTGATAGCCTGCTTCTTTTTGGTGGTCATCAACCGGTTTCGGGGGCGTTCGCTCAACATCAGGATGTTTTTTTTTAAAAACAGTGTAGTAACATAGAGTTGCACAGAGCAAAAATTCAGTTGATACACTGGATTTTAAAAGTCTTTGACTGCTTTCCCACTATAATGGAGTTGATGTGGAGAGAAATTGGGATTGATTAATTAGACGAGATTTGAAGGCACTGTTATAATATAGCTTACACAAAGTGCACTGGACTGTAATGATTTTATAGAATAAAAGGTGGGAGTAGAAATATGACACGGGTTGAATCTGATAGATTGATGTCTGTCTAGATCCCTCACTGGCTTATATACAGGTTTTCCCCACTCTAGCCTGCTTAAGTGAGAGAGTACCAGAGAGAGTCTGTTTTCTCTCGGTCGGGCTTGTGTTCTCTCTCTTTTGCCGTTATATCCGCTCATCTTTTGATTTAATTGGATCAACTTTTGTTTTGTATTTACTCAAAATACTGTCCAATTGGATTTTAGGCCGAAATTTTGCAATACCACTCACTTACTCATGCTCATAATCAAACAGGGATGTTCAAGCAGGAAAAAAAAAATCGATTTTTAAAAAAATTAATTTGTTTAGTTAAAGTACTGTGAATATTCCCTACACATAAAAAAAAATCCCTCCCATTAGTACCTTAAATATCCCTACAAAAGGGATTTTCCCCAATACCTGGCAACACTGGCTACCTTTCTTTGCCCATTTTCCACAACCTAGAGAGTATTATTTCATTTCCTTTTACTTATCTAAGCTACAGGAAGTTAATCTTAGCAATATACACCTAGTGAGATAATATTCTTAAAAACCTTTACTCTTTCAATTGAACGAACTTACTCGAACGTAGTTAGTCTAAAAATAATTTTTTTATTCGTTAAGACTGTTAATTATAAAAAAAAAAAAAAAAAATAGTTCAAATTATCAAAATAATACCTAGTTAATTAAAAATAGAAAATATGGTCAAACAAAAAATATTTTTGTTTAACAGTTGTTCCACTAAAGTCGTATTTTTAAAACTCTAGAGATTCAAAACCGAAAAATCTTTTTGAAACACTCAAATGACTTTCTCTTATTTCTGTGTTGATACAATTCTATATAATTTGACAACTTTTCTTTGAACCCTCCCAATTTTACATATTTGCCTTAACATTAATATAGATAGAGGTGGTGAAGGGAATAATAACTAATCTTGGCAGGTAGAGAAGTGATTATATTGTGGCCCAAATAAAGCGAACTAAAAAAATATTGTCCCCAATTATTGCATAAAACATTGAAAATTTAATGCCACAAATTCCGCTCAATTATTCGAAATCATTTTTTTTTTTTTTTTTCAAAAAAAGAATGAAATAAAAGTGGTACAATTATATCTGTACAGTTAGCATACCAGATTTTAAAGGAAATCGTTATAGATGTTTCCAACCGTCAGAATTGAGGTTATCATCAATCTGTCAACTCTGCACCAGGTGGTGGAAAGGGTGGCGAAGGGGAGCTCTTCTCAGGATCTCTAGGGGTGGTGCAGGGAGGAGAAAGTGGGGCCTGGGGGTTAGGAAGAGGTTATCTTCATCTTTGGACCCCCTTACATTGGCATCTCCCTAGAGATGGCATGATTAACAAATACAGTTTCATTAAAAATTTCTCTCTGAAGCTGGGCACTAAAAGTGGGTGTAGCGAAGGATCCGCTCTGTTGGGCATTAAGAAACATGCCATTAAATGGTATACTGATGGGTCTAAGACGCTCGAGGGAACTGGGGCCAGAGGTCCAAGGATCAAACACTCGAAACCCATGGTAGAATAGAATAGAATAGAAGCGGGGGGGGGGAGCCTCATTACACTGCGACCTTCAAATCGAGGTCTATTGTGGATCCCCTTACGTTACAGAACAGCCCCCAGCCTTGCCCTCCTAATCAGTCCTAGCAAAGCTGAGAGCGGCTCCGACATGAAGCTTCCAGCTTTGGGATTGCCCGTCCCCAATTGAAGAAACCTAATCCTCGCCAGGCCGGCGCACTCACAAAGGATGTGCGCCGGGGTCTCCTCCTCTACCTTGCAGAATCGGCATACCGCACTATCCGCAAGTTGTAGGTGGTGCATGTGTCTATTCAGCCTACAATGCCCTGTTAGTAGACCCACAATTAACCTTATATCCCTTCGGGTCTGGCTCATCAGGTCTCTGGTAAATTTAGGCAAATGTCTTTTGATAAAGAGCTTTGCCTGCCTCTGTCCTGGTGTTCCCTCCCACCAACACAGACGCTGTTCTTCTACCCAACCTCTAATAGAAGTTTGAATGAGGCTCCTGGACAAGCCGCAGAAGGGTTCGGGGCCTATAAAGGTATCCTGCGATCCCTCCCTCGCTAGGGCATCCGCCCTCTCATTACCTAGGAACCCCGCATGTCCCGGCACCCAGGCGAGTGTCAGTTTGTTCCGAGTGCCCACCTCGGTGAGGGCAAGTAGGCAGTCCCACACCAGTCTTGAGAAACCCATGGGTAAGTTTCCCAGCATCTTCTAGGCGGAGATACACGCTATTGGAAGATGCGTACAATTTAACCTCGATAAGGGATATAGGAACCAGGAGATTGTAATCCTTTCCGATAGTCAAGCAGCCATTAGAGCATTGAGTGCATCAGTTCGACAGCTCTAAAATGGTCTGGGAATGGTCTAGGTAAACTTAATAACCTAGGCAGGAGAAATAAAGTTACCCACTTTGGTGGATGTGGATGTCGGTGCATGTTGGCATTGAAGGGAATGAGATGGCCGACGCCCTGGCCAAGGTAGGCGCTACGACCACGCTTCTAGGGCGTGAAAAAATCATATTTTTTTAGAAAAATATGTCAAAATAAAAGTGATATATTTCTAACGTGTCCAGCAAGCATTTCAAATTTAAAGCAAATCGTTGTTAATGTTATCGAGAAAATTCCCCTCCCCCAAAAAAACTCAAAAACTATTCTGTAAAATTGCACTTCTGGTAAACCGATCACACTTCAAATTTGGAAAAATGATTTTCGAGAAAATCAGAGAAATAATCAGGTTGATGGATTTCGCCCGAAATCTTCGTGTCAGATGCGGTGATAGTGCTTAAACGGAATATGAAGTTTAGGCTTCCTGCGACTTTTTCGTTTTTGAGATATTCTTTTCACTTACAGACACACACACACACATAAATATTCCTGGAACTCCAAACTCGTATTACCGATGTGAACACAATTTTGAAAATACTAAAGAGTGAGTGAAAGTAAAAAAATGAGCGGTTTATGAGTGCGTGTAACAGTACTATGCCTCTGTCAGTATTTTATTTGACTCAGTAAATATAGACATAACAGAATTTTGACGTGTACACTGACATGATATGTCAACTATTTAGGTCATTCATGTTTAAACTTTCTATTCTCTTATCACATTGTTACACGATTATTCTGTTTGTTGTTTTTTTTTTTTTTTGCTTTTTTTTTGTTATTTTCACCACAATAGGCTAAACCACAGCCGTTAGCAATTTTTATCTTCTTTACTTTCTTGTACTGCTAAAAAGAGGGGGAAGTATCACGAAAATATCAAATTTTTGACAATAAGTTTTCAACAAAAATACATTTTTGAGGTCTATGAGTTTGAAATTTTAAATTAGGGAAAAAAGATTGTAGCAAATGGCGCGCGCGTGTGCGTGTGTGTCTATTGTGTGCGCGATATATTTGTGAATGTATGTGTAATCAAAATACCTGAAAACGAAAAAACACAGGAACGCAGTTTTTTCGTGATATTTCATCAGGTACCATCGCCATATCCCAAGCCTTGACAGATATGATATTCCGGCTTTCGTCTAGAATGCGTTTAAACTTTCGTGACGAATCTATTTGTAAAAAAAGTAGAAAATCAAATTTATATTTCCTAGGATTGTTGCTTTTGAGTCCTTCTTTTTCACTTATTCACATTCATTCTCTCTCTCTCTCTCTCTCTCTCTCTCCCCTCCATCACTTATATATACACACTCACACAAGTGTGACAACAGATTGTTTAAAAACATGTTTTCTAATTCAAGAAGCATCAATGCTCGTATTTCATCTCGAGAATTCTATTTTAGAAATCTGACCAGAATGAGTTCCTTTTGGGATTGCAGCAATGAAGAACTAAAGGTTTTTCTTTAATCTGGTTTCATTTGTACGAGATTCATTCAATAAAGTAACGAGACAAATCGCTGTAACTCAGAAACGGTTTGTTTAATCAATACAATAGTTTCAATGCGTCAAATTGGCATCCTTGTACTTAGTTTTTCATTAGCTGTTCGAGAGTATTTGGTAAGCATAACCTCAAATGTATTCAATTAACAATGGCGAGTCCGCTCGAACATTGCACCTCGGAAGAACAGCGGCAAAGTGATTAGATTTTAAATTGCAGAGGGTATCAAAGGTAGTGAAATCCATGAATGAATGTTGAAAGTGTGCGGGAATAATTGTTTAAGCCATTCGAACGTTTACAAATTGGTAGATCAGTTTAAAAATGGCCGTGACTCGTGAGAGATCAGCTCAAGGCTGGTGTGGGACCTGCCTAGGTGCACTCAAGGAAATTAGTAGCCATAATAAGGTCTTCCTGGTTTGGGTACCTGGGCACTCGGGTCACAGAGGCAATGAGGCGGCGGACCGCCTGGCCCGGGAGGGTTCAATGAGAGCGCTTATCGGGCCGGAGCCGTTCTGCGGTGTCTCAAGATGCCTCAGGAGTGCATCCATTAAGCTATGGATGCAGGACCGATCAAGGGAATGGTGGGTCAAAACTCCAGGCCAGAGGCAGGCGAAAAAGTTTATCCATAGCTACTCGCCCAAGCTAACTGCAGAATTACTCCAACTAGGCCGGGTGGCCATAAGGATAGCAGTTGGCATTCTCACTGGCCATTGTAGACTAAATAAGCACATGCATCGCATGGGCCTGGCAACGGATAGCCTGTGTAGGTTTTGTCAGGAAGAAGAGGAGACGGCACTGCATGTGGTATGTCAGTGCGAGGGGCTGGTCTGGCTAAGGTACCGCCTCTTTGGTAAAGAGAAGCTGGTGCCAACAAGCCTCAGCCAGGGCCCTCTCTCGGACCTATTAAGTCTTTTAAGGCAAGCAGGACTCGAGAGGGTGCTCTGATGGCAGGTGCTCTGATTGACCACCTGGGAGCCCCCCCCAATTCCACAGTCCGGCTAAGGACAGGATCGGGGGAGAGTCTCCAACTAGGGCGGGTCCACAATAGATCCTTGGGGTGTCGCGGTGGCGTAGGCTGAAGAGCCCATTCCCCCGTTAGAATCTAATCTCTAATCTATCGTTGATAAGAGTCCGGGCTGAAGTCTTCTAACTCCTCTATAGACCACGCTGAATAGCACATTTACTACATACAGAAAATGTGTGGGCAACGTCATCAATCATATCTGGAAAGAAGACGTCACCAACCTTTCCCAACCTGTGGAGATACGATCTAAAATATCCATGTCCCCTTAAGAATGGAAGAAATAAATGTTGACCTCTCCAAACTGCCTCTCCAGCCATGGTTTTACAAGCTTAATAAACTTCAAAGTACAGTTTTGGTCTCCTGTTGCCAGTTAGCTCTGCCAATTCTTCAGCGCGCGATCCCATTTCTTCCTTAAAGGACAGCTGCTTTTTCGAACTCTACCTTTCTTAGGTATATAGCCTTCCTCTCTTTGGCTAGCAAATGTATTGGAATCACTCTTGTAATTACCAAAAGTGCTGGACCCTCATAACTGTGCGATATGCTGACGCGGTCCGTAAGGGCTTGTATGACGGAGATTTCGTTACTTTAGAGAGGAAAAACTGACTCGTTCAAGCTTTACCCAGAAGTCTCCCTCCCGAGTCCTCAAGTCTAACAAAAAGACAGGACTAGAGAGAGTACTTTAATTGTCAGAGCCACAGTAGACTCATAGGTTTCGTGGTACTATATATAGGCTTGCTAACTCTTTTCATACTAATTTTTAATTTGCATCACAACCTAAATATATATCTATCTATCTAAAAGTGGCCGTGTAAGTGTCTGTGACGGACATGAAGTGGATGTCCAGTTGAAGTTGCAACTTCCTCTCTCGAATCTCACATTAACGCGTTAATTCATTACAATAGGCTTATTACTGTTGAACTGATAGCTGAGGAAGTGCACAAGAGTGTTGAAACTGTGCATAACATTATTCAGAATAAGCTTTAGTACAAGAAGACTTGTGCGAGATGGGTGTCCAAGGCAACTTACGGACACCCACAAAGAAACCAGGTTTCAAATCGTCTACAGTTTAAAGAACGATGTTTAATTGAAATTTTTCAGTAGAATTGTAACATGTGATGAAACATGGATACACCATTTTGAGCCGGAGTCTAAGCGTCAAAGCCTTGAAGCATACAGGTAGGTCTACTCGAAAGAAATTCAAGACCAGCGTTTGCAGTTATAGTCATGCTTACAGTAATCTGGGATTCGCAAGGGCCTATTTATTGTGATTATCTCGATAATCAACGAACCGTCAACAGCCAGTATTATAGTGATATGCTCACAACCAAAGTAAGGCCTGCCATTCGAACGAAATGTCGTTGAATCTTGACTAAAGGCGTGATTTTGCTTCATGACAACGCGCGCCCACATACGGCACAGTTATAACTCAAGAAACACTTCAAAAAGTGGGGTGAGAGATCCTTTCACTTCCCCCTTACAGCCCCGACCTCGCCCCATCGGATTTCAATTCTTTTGGACCCCTTAAAGAGGCTTTATGTGAGAAACATTTTTAATCCAATGAAAAAGTTAAAAATCAGGTTCAAAAGTTTCTTCGAGATCAACCCAAAGAATATTATGCAGAGGCATACTACTCAAAATAGAAGAACGATGGGACAAGTGTATAAATATTGCTGGGGATGTTGAAAAGTAGCCAAATTTTTGTAATGATTAAATAAATCGTTTTCGTGCTACAACGATTTCTGTCATTACGTATTGAATGACCCTCGTATCTTCTCTGGCAAGTGTAGCAAGATAGCTATATTTGTCTCAGAAGTGTTGGGATGGATGACAAGTAATTTCATTAAATATCTATCATGTTTCAAGAAAATTTGTCCAAGTAGTAGTTGGAATAAAAGAAATAATATTAATCGTGCGTGTTTCTTTACCAGGATCTCTTCTTTCATAATCCACAGAGAATTGAAAAGTATAATATACCTATTTTGGCTACGTATTTAAAAGATAAGTCAATATTTACACTAGTATAAAACTGGAAAAATAGAATAAAAATGAGCAGACGGAAGTAGTTTCAAGAATGAAGAGTGAAGGAATAGTGTTTTCAATTTATATAGGTTTGGATATATGTGTGAGTCTGTAGTATTGTATACTTTTACTTTAGTTTCATTGCGTGACGACAATAGTTTTTTTTTTTGAAGAAGAAAGGTTGTAAATTGAAGAAATGTATTCTACAAGTACATAAAGTTTTACAACTACCTTACAGTAATGACAAATAATAAATATACAAAAGTTATTTGTTCTACAAGTAAAACTTTTACCATCCGTATTACGTATATACGTACACAATACTTATGTAAAGGTCATCTTACGAATTTCTCGTTCATAATTTAGTTATCATTACATATTATAATCAAAAGTTAAAAATTTATATTAAGTTTTGCTGAGTTTTTATCAAATAAATAAAGCTTGCGTGTTGTAAAATGAAAATAAGTACATTTTTATGTTATAATGTAATTAAAAACTTTCCAATGCAAGTTTTCTTGCTTGCAACTTTACTTTAAGTCAAAACGATTTATTTAACGTCACTTTTTGGTTTTTTTTTCTCTCTCTCCAATATTTACGCCATTAAAAATAGTCTCCCAGGATTATTGGAACATTATTTTATTTTTTTACTTTCTCTTACTCCTAGTAAGAGGAAGTAATGTAATCGTGTCAAATTTTCGATATCGAGTTTTCACCGGAAATATCCGTTTTGAGGTCCCCTGAGTCAAAAAAGTGGTTTTTAACAAATGGTCTGTGTGTGTGTGTGTGTGTGTATGTGAACAGCATAGCTCAAAAACGAAAAACCGTAGAAAACTGAAACTTAATATTCCTTTTAGGTATCACCATGCGATCTGACTGTGCGTTATCTATCAAAATTTCTCAACCGGAAGTACCACTTTACTAGTTGACTTTTTTACATTTTTGCGTTTTTCTCAAAAATGGCTCCAAGGATTTTCTTCAAACTTGATACATCAGCTACATATATATACAAGGAGCTACAACTTTTATTTAAAACATTTCTCTGGGAAAATTGATTTAAGGGCCCTTCTGGGGGAGAGCTAGGGTTAGGTTACCCTCTAAAGTGCTATTTTAGGTTATTACACAATTCGGTCATTTAAATAATGTTAATTAGAATTAAATATGTTGTTGAAATTCCGAGTTTGAGGAAAATCGGAAAACCGGAAGTGCTTTTGTTTTAACACTTTACTAAATATGATTTATTTTTTCACTTTTTCGCGATTTTCTCCAAAATGGCCCCGACGATTTTCTTGAAACTGCACATATAAACTAAACATTCAATGATCTACAACTTTTATGTAAAACATTTCTCTGGGAAAATTCATTGAAGGGCACTTTTAGGAGAGGGGTAGGGTTACAGCTTCCTCTAAAGTGCTATCATACTTGATTATACAACTCTATCATCCAAATGAAATTAATTAGAAATAAGTAGTTGGCCAAAATTCCGGGTGTGAAGAAAATCAGTGAACCGGAAGTGCGCTTTTACTGAATAGTTTTTTCAGTTTTCGACAAATTTCATTAAATTTAGCACACAAACTATAAAATTTGTCAATTATAATTTTGAGAACTGGAGTAAGAGAAAGTTGTGTGAGTGTTTCACACCAGATTTTTTTTTTATTATGTTTATTGAATACTGTTATTGAATATATACAAATGCGCTCTAGAAACAACAAGTAAATGAGTTAACTGGCAGATCTGGAATAACTGGAATGAGAAAAAAAATGACCAGATCAGAGAATTGAATGATGTCATCAAGTATATGATCTCCAACTAATTAGATGTCTAATTCTCCTCTTCGAAAATTGGAGGGAAGTGTAGTTGAGAACAGTATTGTTGATAGGGAATTAGGGTGTGAACATTATTTTATGATAGAATTTATTTTAGCGATATTTTGAAAGTACAGATATGAACGGAATAATGGGATCTTTGTGAATTGCTAAATTACTGACATAAAAGGGAGCGTTTTACAAGACGGCGGAGGATATTAGATTGTAAAGTTTAGATTTTGTTTATATTGGATCGTTCAGCTGGGATCCATGGAGTTGTGGAGTCCATAAGTGCAAGAGGGGCGTAGAAATTACCAGCGGCATATGTTCTGTAGTGTTAGTTTTGATCGTTTATCAAGTAGTCTAGATAAAAGTCTTAACTTTGGTTAAGTTCACTATGTTTAAATCTTGTGTTTGTGTGTGGGTTCCAGGTAAGTCTCTTGTCCACGTCTAAATATATTCCAAGATCCGCACACGGAATTGGATTATTGAACAAAAAGACGGGTAAAAGTGTTTGTCGTTAAGAACAAAAATAACAAAATTTGGACTTGTTGGGGTAAAAAGGTTCTAATTTTACCCCAATGCTGGATGAGTATCGTCGGCGAAAATGTAAGTGGAGTTGTTGAGATTTGAAGATAAGTCGCTTGTGTATATTGTGTTGAGGAAGGGCACTAAGACACTACCTTTATGGTACTTTAGCGTGGTTAGGATAGATAGAGGATTGGGGCATGCCTTGGATTACTTGAAAAATTCTGTCAGATAAGTAGTATATAAGTATGAGTTGCTGGGCTGAACACCTTGGGCTTCCATAGCAGAGAAGCTTCGGTCAAAGGCCAGCAAGAAGTCCAAGAATACTCCAGAGCTGTATTGTTTAAGTTCAAGAGATATGACAATGAACAAAACTACGCTGGATGGTCCAGTGAATACTCCAGAGCTGTATTGTTTAAGTTCAAGAGATATGACAATGAACAAAACTACGCTGGATGGTCCAGTGGAGTTAAGAAAATCGAAATGTTGGTTTGCGATATTTTAATATTTCGAAAATTTTCTAAAAAGCGTGGATGGAAGAGATCAAATATTTTGAAACACAAGTCTGATGGGTCGAAAAAGGAAGGCTGATTTGTTGTTTCTTTTAAGTTTGGTTATAATGAGAATAGCCAGAAAATAAGATAGTAAGTTGTTCTTAATTCCGTGGTCAGGGAGTGTAGAGACTCCCTGTAGGCATTATCCCGGCACAACAAGTTCGGCTAGTATGGGTGCCGGGGCATAAGGGGATTAAAGCAATAGCCGACCAACTGGCCAGGGAGGGAGCGAATACTCCCTTCTGTGGGCCGAAACCTGTTGTGGGAATAGCCAAAAGTATAGCGAAGGCGTCTCTGAGAGAATGGACTCGGAGAGAACATAATCGTCACTGTAGGCTAGGTACTGGGGTAAAACACGGCAAAATGGTCTGGATCTGTCTAAAAGAAGAACCAGAGACACCCTGGGTCTAAGCAGGTATCAGATTTCTCTGATAACGGGCCTGTTTACTGGGCATGGTAGATTCAAGAAACATCTGCACAAGGTAGGATTGATGGATGTAGAGCCCATGTGCAGAATGTGTCAGGAGGAGGAGGAGACGGCCTCTCAGCTGCTGCTAGATTGCGTTGCAATCGGCAGATTGCGGTACGAGATCTTCGGCACGTTGAGACCGGAGGAAATTGTAATCCAAGAAGGACTGGTGGGGAAGGTTCTGGACCTCATGAAGAGGGGGAGCTTCCTCTACTAGGTTCCAAGGGGTTGGCACAATAAGCTTCAATGGGAGGCTGTATTGTCTGGGTTTGAATCCCCCCCCCCTGCATCATTCTAATTCTAATTCTGTAAGTTGTTCTTAAGATTGGAATATTAAACTAGAAGAATTTAATCATAATTATGCCTGGGCGGGTGCATTTCTTGCTACTATTCCTACAGCCAACCCTGTCCACAGTATTTATTAATAAATCGGATCGTTTTTCTTTGTTCAATGCTTATACAACACTGTATTATTAACCGTCACATATCAATTGTTATAATTACTTTTAACGTCATTTTTTTTTAGCTCCTCTAAAGATTTAAAGCGAAATTACTAGACAATTATAAAAGTGTAGTTATTAAACTCTTCATTATTTAAACTAATAGAGCTTTATAGCAAAATTAAGCTCTGAAGAACAAAATGGAGAAAGTAATATCTAGGAAAATTTGATTAATATATCTGTATGGAAGAAGAAGAGGAGGAAGGCAGGCGGCCAAGGAGATTATATTTAGTTGGGAATATTAAACCGTAAAGTGGCTATTCTCATCCTCTTTGGTTGTATATTTCCTTACACAAATATAGATCTTTTAGTAAATATATATAGAGATAAGGGATTATAATGTGATCACAGTAAAACACAATTATTATTAGCCAGTTATGTTAATCCCGTTCTTGTGTTAACACTCTAGATATTACGGTTAACAAACAAGTCTATTAAAATGATTTCTGGTGGTTTAGACTTATAAAATCACCCTCCAAATATTGAAAACTAATTGAGGTACATACTTTAATAATAATAATAAGGTAATCTACAATAAATGATATTCAAAGTGCTTCTCAAATCTTATTTTCTCTATACTCCTCATTTAATAAGTAGCCCAAACAATTGTTACCCTGAGTAGGGAGTATTATTTCATAAACGATTTAATGAGAGAGGTTAGAGTGAGCGAGAGGTGAGTGATTTTTATTGGTAGCATGATAAATGTAGAATGGTAGTAGCGTGCCCGATATGAATCACCTGAAAAATGATATGAATACTTAGAACTCTTGGTGGTTGTAATAGTTGATTAGCTAGTGAGTGGCTAGCTTGGTGACAACTTCCATAGTTGATCTCGATAATCCTTGCAGTTTTACCCTAGTAATTCATTGCTGAGCTTTCATTCATGGTCAGCTTGTCATTCAATTTTCTCCTTTCGCTAGAAACAGCCTAAAGATGAGAGATTGATGTTGAAAGTTTAAGCCTATTCGTGAATACATTATAGTAGGCGTGACAGGGGACATAGTGCACAGTTGACAAAGAAGATAGTGCGTTAGAGGTTCGTTGGTGGCACCTTGATGCAGCTGCTAATGCAATTATGAGTTCAGCTTTTATGTGGCAAATTTGTTGGTGATTGGTTCCATTACAAATATAACCCAGTTCTATTCAATGTGTAGATTTGAATTCCAAAATTAAGTGTAATTTTTGGTTTTTGTTTTTGTTGAAAAAGAACTAGTAAACATTGTTGGTTACTCTCAATTTGGTAATATTTCCAAATGAATAAAACGTCTTTAATTTTACTATTTTATATTCGAAACAAAGCAGGATATTATGGTATTAAATTTCCACTCTAAAAAACAGTTCAAATCATCAGCCTGTTAATTTGTGGTTCTGAGTATTCCTTAGTTATTAATTTCAGTCCGTTTATACCACAATCTCTAATTTCAACAAATGAGTATTTTAGTCGTTCATATGTATTTCCAAAATTATTTACAGTGAATGTGTTATAATATTTTCACCTTTGCACATTTGTACAGCTTTGACTTTGTAAACCTATATATTATTATTTGTATTGTAAATTTTGAACTTTCTAGAATCTTTCGTTTTTGAGCTATGCTGTTTACTTACAACCACACAAAAACACATACCATTTTCTAAAAACCACTTTTTTGGACTCAGGGGATCTTAAAACGTGTATTTTCGGTGAAAACACGATATCTAAAATTTGACACGATTAATACTTCTTCTAACAGCAATTAGTGAAAGTAAAAAATCGTAGGTTATGAGCATACGAGTCTTATAACTTCTTAATTGGGTTTATAATTCTTATAATTGTTAAATTTATAATTATTGTTAGACAAATTTTGTCCGCAAGAGGTATCTGTTTATAATGGAGTTGGTTGGATGGAGAGAATTGGTCTGGTTTGATGAAATTAACAAGACTTGATTAACACTGGTTAACACTGTATAATAATAATAATAAGTTACACTGACTGCCTGGACTTCACAGTAAAGATGGTAGATTAAGGTAGAGTGAAAGGGGTAATGACACGTTGATTGCTAAACTATATTGAACTATATCTTCTCTGTGTTCCGTCGCTGTATTTATATGGTTTCTCTCACTCTAATCCGTGAGAGTGGTTTCCCTAGCATTTGTTTCTCTTCTCTGCTCTCTTTGGATACGGGTTACATGTTGCATGCAGTTATTGGGGAGTAGCGACTCCACGGGTCACAACAGCTCAGTACTCCATGCATTTTATCAGAACGGTACACATTACACTTTAACTACATACACTCTACCCTTTACAGACGAGGAAACACAGTGCACAAACTACGGTTTCCGTCCCTAGTTAATTGGGGTAAGCCAAGAGAGAAGTAAGGGATTAGCTCAGTGATAGCGCGCTGATCTAGCAATACAGAGGTCCTGGGTTCTAGTCCAGCATGCTGCCCTTAGATTTTCTCTTCCTAGGAGTCTGTCTATACAGCTCACTGTCCGGTGATGATAGGCAGTGTGTTGTCTGTAGCAAGAGAACACTGCTCGGAGGCCGGCAGTGCACTGAGTGCTGGAAGGCACAATAGATCTTTCACAGGTCGTAGTGCAATAATCCCCTCTAACAATCTAGATAAATTTTAACTTTTAAGTATGACACCGTCCAAGACACCTAATTTGTTCATTCAACTGTGGTTCTACGGTGCATGTAAAGGACCTTGGCCTCAAAATTTTTTAGGTTGGATTTTAAGCCCGACAGAAAGTAACGTACTTGTTTTTAAAAAAGTATGTTATTTTCAGGCCACTCAGATAAAAATCAACTCATTAATCACTCTTATAAACTTGCCTCTATGGCTTTGTTTTACAAAGCACTATGTTACTGGTATTTTGGTAAATCTCCAATCTCACGATTTATGAGCAGCTAGTTGTTGCGATGAAATGTCAAAATATTGTAAAAACAAAATTGAATTTTAATAAATGGAGTTGAAGAAAGTCAAAAAAATAACTCTATAGATACAATGAAAGTGTTGGTATTTCCTCTCTAGATGATAACTTCTCTTATACCGCAATTTTTTTCTATAGAATAATATTATTAAATAAGCTGTTGTGATTGGTTCCGTAGAACTGGAAAGCATCAGAGATATTTTCCATGATAGCCTGCTTCTTTTTGTGGTCATCGACCGATTTTTTTGGCGTTCGCCCAATCATCAGAATGTTTTTTTTGTCAAAACAATGTGATTACGTAGACTTGCACCGAGCAAATTTCAGTGTATCAACTAAATTGGCTCTGTGCAAATCTCTTATGTTATCACACTGTTTTGACAAGAACATCCTGATGATGAGCGCAAAAAGAAGCAGGCTATCTCGGAAAATAACTCTGATATTAAAAAAAATAAGCGTTTGATATTCGGCTGAAGCTGGCAAGTTACATTAGTTCTGTACAAATCTGAAATCTTAAAATTAAATACAATTATTTCCAAGCTATAAACTTACTTTCTCAACAGAATCGAAATGAAATCTATTAAAAAAAAAAAAAAAAAGAAAAAAAATCAAATAAGTTACAGACACAGATAATCGCCACTAATAGTAATCCTTAGGGATTTCCCCAAACATATGCTTGAAAAGCAGGTGTCTTTTCACTTTCGTTATCAACTTGAAAAGACCTTTACGATTCATTTCTTTCATTCAGAAAATGCCAACTACTTCCATAGAGATTTTTTCCTTTCTTTTCTTTATTTTCTATTAAAAGTCTGTCCACAAGCATCTACAAATTCTTTCACATGTCTAGTGGATTGTAGAGGTAAGGAAAGAAGTAGTTTTTACAATTGTAAAGAGAGTTCTTTAGAAGTATAGTCCCTCTCTCTCTCTCTCTCTCTCACTCTCTCTCTCACTCTCTCTTCTGATCCTTGAAGCGGTAAAAGGAAAGTAATATTTAAGGTACGTCAGTGGAAAGAGAACTTTTTATGTTACTATATACAACTACCGACTGACTGGTAGCAAGCATCAAGGAAAGGAAGTCTAGTCCGGTGGGCAAAGTCCATTGTAACTAGTTACAAACTTAAAACAGTTTTACAACTGTTGGTATTTTGAGAGAAAACACACTGTGAAAGCTATTTTCTTTTTTTCTTTTTTTCTTTTTTCATATGTTTACTATTTGTGGTGACATTTTCAACTTTATTTAACTTTTCAAAGTCATGGTAGAAATATTTTCTTGTAAGTTTTGTTAATCATACGGACAAGTGACAATATAAATTTATTTGATTGATAGTGAGCAATGTTTAACTTGTAAGTTTTTCAAACATCACAGTTTAACATTTTGTATTATGTTGTAAATTGGATGTTCAGGTTCGGTCATACAAAAGAACTCTTTTTACTTTCTCTTACTCCTAGTAAGAGGAAGTATTGTAATCGTGTCAAATTTTCGATATCGAGTTTTCACCGGAATATCCGTTTTGAGGTCCCCTGAGTCCAAAAAAAGGTTTTTTTTTTAGCAAATGGTCTGTGTGTGTGTGTGTGTGTGTCTGTGTCTGTGTGTCTGGATGATTCAGCACAGCTCAAAAACCGAAAACCGTAGAAAGTTGAAACAGCACAGCTCAAAAATCGAAAACCGTAGAAAGTTGAAACTTGACATTCCGTCTAGGTATCATCATGGCATCTGACAGTGGGTCACCTAGCAAAATGCCTCGACCGGAAGTACCACTTTACTTAAAGGTTTTTTTACTTTTTTGCAATTTTCTCAAAAATGGCTCCAACGATTTTCTTCAAACTTGGTATATCAACTACACATACAAAGAGCTACAACTTTTATTTAAAACATTTCTCTAGGAAATTCATTTAATGGCATTTTTAGGGGAGGGGTGGGGTTATGTTTTTCTCTTAAGTGCGATCATAGTTGATTATACAATTCTATCATCCAAACAAAATTAATTAGAAATAAATGGATGGCCAAAATTCAGAGTTTCAAGAAGTTAACCGGAAGTGGGCTTTTACTGAACGGTTTTTTCATTTTTCGTCGTATTTGAATTAATTTGGTACACAAACTATAAAATTTATTAATTATAATTTTGATAAGTGGAGTAAGAGAAAGTTGTGTGAGTGTTTCACCAGAAAAAATGTCATTTTTAAATTTCTACCGACATTTCGGCAAATTTATTTCCTTCTTCAGGGTCTGTACAAAGGTTTTAATACAAATAAAAAAAAAATAGGAAAACAAATACAATATAAACTTAAAATAAATATTTTCAAAATAATTTTTTTTTTTAAATAAACTATATAAATAAACTAAATAAAAAGTATGATATATATAGAACATTAAAATTTATTTTAAACTATTGTTGTAGAACAGATCAATATTAAACTAAATCATATCTATTGAAAATTTGACAATATGTGACATATATAAGAGTAAAATATGGAAATAACTTAGGAAATGTACTTACAAAAATTTTCAGTTTGAATTACTTAAGAACTGTAGTCTCCAGTGACATACTGTAACAGCAACCAAAGAGAGCAAAGAGAAGCTCAACCACTCTCTCGGACTGAAGTGGGAGAAACTGTATAAATATAGCGACGGACAGTCCATAAAAACACAGTTGAAATCAGTTCAGTACATCCAATCGCTACGTGTCATTCTCATACCACTCTACCTTTCTCTATTGTGAAGTCCAGGCAGACAGTGTATATTTATTATTATATTAGTTAACTAGTGTTAACCAAGTCTTCTTCTTATATCATCAACTAGACCTACATTCTCTCGGGGATGATGAAACAGCATCCAAAGAGAGATCAGCAATCAAAGACAGTAAGAGAAAAGAAACAAACCCAAGCATTCTCTCGGATTGGAGTGGGAGAAACTGTATAAACGTAGCAACGAACAGTCTATGGGAACATAGTTCGATACAGTTGAACGCAGTTGAATTCAGTTCAGTACATCCAATCGTTACGTGTCATTTTCATACCACTCTACCTTAAAACATTTCTCTATTGTAAAGTCCAGGCAGTCTGTATCACTTAATTAATATATTAGTTAACCAGTCTTATTCTTATATCATCAACGAGACCTAAATTCTCTCCACCCAGCACATCCATTGATGATGTAACAGCAACCAAAGAGAGCAAAGAGAAGCCAACCACTCTCTCGGACTGGAGTGGGAGAAACTGTATAAATATAGCGACGGACAGTCCAAAAAAGCATAGCTGAAATCAGTTCAGTACATCCAATCGCTATTCTCACACCACTCTACCTTAAACCCCTCTATTATAAAGTCCAGGCTGTCTGTGTCTATTTATTAATATACGAGTATTAGTTAACCAGTATTAACCAAGTCTTCTTCTTATATCATCAACCAGACCTAAATTCTCTCCACCTAACACATCCATTATACACACCATCACCAAGTGTTACGGACATTGGATGGGTCAAGGATTATAAAGGGCTAGGAGAGCGGTTAGGAATACCGTATCTTAATCTGTATGTTGTTTTTGAAATTCCAGGAGATTGTTATAACTGAGGGATAAATTTTTATTGTCTATTCTAAAATTGATAGATAATTTATCTTTTTTAATATGAATCATTTCCAATATATTTCTTTTTTTTATTATTATTGTTGATGGAGAGAATTTTAGTGTTTTCCATGTCAAATTCATGTTTGTATTGGATGCAATGTTTCTTTTATTGCTGTAATCATGTCAGTCGGTTTTTTAGTTTTTTTAATTTATGTTGGTACATTCTATTTTTTTTTTTTTTAAATATTGAGATGTTTGTCCTATGTATGTAGCTGGGCATTGTAAACAATTTATTTAATTATCCTAATCGTCTGAATTTTGTATTATTGAACTTGATCGATAATATTTCTTCAATCCTTTTTTTGGTCATTTGCCTAATCATAAACGACCAGATTACTTTTATGGTTTTAATAACTCAGTAACTTGATGATAATAAAGTTGTGCAATAGTAATATGGCCATCGATATAAATTAAAGTCGTCGTGTGTGCTTTACTCTGAGATTAGTGTTAGAGGAGAAATTCCTAAAAAAAAATAATAATTAATCATTAGAAATGCTTTACTGAGCTTAAGAAGCACCTTGTTCTCTTTCAAGTTAAACCAGTAAAATTTAAATAAATAAAAATAAAAGCTATATTCAAAATTAACTATTTTTTTACTTTCTCTTACACCTAATAAGTAAGAGGAAGTATTGTAATCGTGTCAAATTTTGAAAACTGGAAATATCCGTTTTGAGGTCACCTGAGTCCAAAAAAATGGTTTTTAGGGGTTAAAAACGAAAGATAGCAGAAAGTTGAAATTTGATATTCCGTTTGGGTATCACCATGGGATCCGACAGTACGTTATCTATCAAAAGTCCTCAACCGGAAGTACCACTTTACTGAGTTTTTTTTTTTCACTTTTTTGCAATTTTCTCGAAAATGGCTTCAATGTTTTTTTAAAAACTTTATATGTCAACTACACATACAAACAGCTACAATTTTTATTTGAAACATTTGCCAGAAAAATGCATTTAAAGGCACTTTTGGGGAGGGGTAGGGTTTGGTTGTCCTCTAAAGTGCTATTTCAGTTTATTACACAATTCTATCATCTAAATAATATTAATTAGAATTAAATATGTTGTTGAAATTCCAAGTTTCGAAGAAAATCAGATGACCGTAAGTGCATTTTTACTAAAAAGTATTCTTCAATGTTCTGCTATTTATTCAAAAACGGCTCCAGTGATTTTCTTTAAACTAAGTATATGAACTACAGATAATATAAAGAGCTACAACTTTTACTTGCAACATTTCTCTGGGTGAAGCCATTTAAGCGGGCCAATGCGGTAGTGGTAGGGTTATGTTTGCCTCTAAAGTGCTATCTTAGTTGATTATACAATTCTACCTTCTTGATAAAAATTGAATTAGAAATAAATAGATTGTCCAAAATTTTGAGTTTCAAGAAAATTAATAAACCAGAAATGATTTTTTACTGAACATTCTTTTTCAGTTTTTTATGATTTTCTCCATAAAAAATTCCGACGTAACTTTGGTATACTAACTATAAAGTTTTCAATTATCTGTTTGAAAACTGGAGTAAGAGAAAGTTGTGGGAGTGTATCACATCAGATTTTTTTTTTTATAAAAAATGCCGTAATGAGTTATATATACTCACCTAAAAGTACATCCGCTTCTGGACAAATAGAGCGGAATAGTGAGAAATGCCGAACATACCTGTTTTCAGGAAACATTCTCCAACCGCCTTCTGACACATCTGTGTTACCCTTTATTTTATAAAAAAAAAAAAAAACTCAACATCCCTGCCACTGCTTTTTATCCCTTCACTTTTCTTTATTTTACTTCATCAAATTTTTCTAACTCTTTGGCTCAATTCTTAATTAAAAATCCAAAAACTCTCTTTAAAACAATTTCGTAAAGAAATTGGCCTTTGTGTCCCAGGTTAGAACATTTGATAAATGTCCAAAGGGTTCTTTCCATTTCCCAGAATGTCTTACCAAATTCAAAATAGTTCAGTTTATTCTAGAAAGTTGTAATTGTACCAAAACTTTTTATGTCGCATTAAACAACAAAATATAGCAAGTAAAATCTAATTTAGATACAAATAATATATTTTGTTTACACAACACGCCAGGTTTTTAGAGACGGTTTAGTTTAATTTATTTTGAGAAAGTAAAGTAACTCCTTTACTTCAATTTAAATAAACAATATTTTTCAAACCTTTTAGGTTCCAGAATAAATTATTAAATTAATAAGAAAAGAATGTCATATACTTTCATGCACATTAGTTTAGTTGTGAATGGTTCCGCAGAGCTGGAAAGCATCAGAGATAATTTCCGTGATAGCTTGCTTCTTTTGGTGGTCGTAGCCCGGTTTCGGGCGTACGCTCATCATTAGGATGTTTCTATCAAAACAGTGTAATAATATAGACTTGCACAGAGCAAATTCAGTTAATACACTCCTGCACTACCCTCCTTCGATGTTCCGACGTAAAACTGTAATCATGATTTACACAAAATTTGGATTTTCGTACTTGGAAAGACAGAACTTATTGGTTAGATGGAAGGAAGGAAAATACTTGCCCAGCTGCACAACTACGAGTACATTGCGTTGCTACTTACACAAGATTCTTATCAATCAGAAAAGATATCGTTTAAATATATAAATAAAATTTAAATTTATTAAACATAAAATAAAGGAGGAAAACATTATAATAGAGAACATAACAAAATATACAATATAAATGAATTTATCAAACACTAGCTAATATCGTCATTCTAAATACAATAGTTAAAATAATTAAAACCTAAATTGATTTATCGTTCATATAAATGAAAGTTTAAAATTCCTAGAGAATCAGAAATAATTGATTCTGCTAAGGTTGTCAAGTGATTTCGGTCCACTCCGACCTCGTCAAAAAATTTGCCAGTCAGCTCGGGTATAATAGCGCGAGAGCCAAACCATAATCCATGGACGTGAAATTCCCTCTCACCATATTCTTCTCGAATCTTTTCCTTAAAGAAGCTTATGCATTTATTGTATATGCTCTGTTTCTCTTTGTTTATTTTTTCGGCCTGGTTCTTATCGTTATTTTCATAACGAATAATAGGACCTATAATCCAGGCAAGCTTCTTACTCTGGTGAAAGGCAATAATGTCGGCGAATCTAGTGGAACCTTCGTCATCAACTGCGTACACCTCCTCCAGACATGTGTAGCCCTTCTCCGCCAAAAGCTCCATTATTCTATGTTTTGGCGTTATGGTGGCGGCGAGTCACAAGGAGCATATTATCTGGGCAACTACCTAACACATATGTTTCATTCTACCGCATTTACGACAGAGGGGCCCAGATTTTTTAAGGGAATAGTAACTGCTAATTGCTTAAATTGATAAACTTGGGACATTGGCGTCAGTTAATGCATACTATAACGATTTGGTAGTGGATAAACATATAAGCGGCCCAATACAGTGGTAGTAATATCAGTGACAATTTTGTATAGAAATAAGTAAAGTGAACTTTCCACAACATACTACCCTTCAGTAATCCTCGATATCTAAGTCTTCTCTACGTTATTATTTGTCTGCAGATATCTGACAATGGCCACGGATGCCTGAAAGGTCACAATTTTTTTTTCTTTCTTTATAAAAAAAAATTAAAATAAATGGAAAAATCAGCAAATATATCTTTCTTATTTTAAATTTTATTTTTTTTAAACATTATTTTAAATTATTGTCCCAATTTTCTTCATATTATTATAATGGAAAAGTTGTATACAAAATAAAAAAATAAACTTTTTAGTCTGAACAGTTGCATTGTGATGAGAAAGAATAGAAAAAGGAGAATGAAGGCTCATTTACCGAGCCATTGCCCGGGCAAAACATCTGTGACCTGGTGCTGGCTTCGTTCCACTAGCTGACATAGGATAATTTCAACATAAAAACCCATCCCCAGCCGTCTCTGTTGTGAGTACTTTCTGGATTGTAAAGTGGCGGCAACATTGGTTGGTGGTTGCCCCGTCCCCCAGCGGCCATTGCGATATTAAAAAAAAAAAAGAAAATAAAGAAGTAGTCTAAGAAAAACTTTAATATATAAGAAATTTTATACGCATTCAGAAATCAATGAGATTATGGGAGGGAAGCTTTTTTTGCGGGCAAGTCAAATAACTATGACATGAATAAAAAATCCGGTATGAAACAGTCGTACGACTTTCTCTTAGACCTAGGTCAGACGTAGCGACTGCTGTCGCGCGACACAGTCATTCTACTGTTTCTAATGTTAATGTTACACGAAGTCGCGCCACTCGCCAAGTGGCGCGCCACAGTCAATACTCCGCGACTCGGTGAACCACTAGCCACACAGTCAACAAGTATATTTAATACGGTGCAGTCACACGGACCGCTGTGTAGCGACAACTTGTTTATTTTTTATATTATGCTTACACTTATTATATTATACTCATTTATACTTATCATGGATCGGGAAGAACTCGATTTTAAAAATTTTATTTTTGAAATTGAAAAGCGTCCTGCAATATGGGGGGGACATGACCAATTTATGGGAATCGCGAAGTGAAGAAATTTTCTGTTAAGATACGAATAGGCGGGCCCGCAGGTATTTCTTCAGCATCTATTTCCATACTATTTCATTTCAAAGTCACAAATAAACTGGCTCGTAAACGAAGACATGAATCGGTACGTCTGACAGAAAAGCCTTACTGCAGTTTGTAACAATTTAATTGGCAAACTTTTCTTAGACTTTATAGCGCTTAAAAACGTTTAGTTGGTCTTGCCACATACGTAAAAGATAGTGAGGGTTATTATGTATGCCTGCGTGTAAGTAATATGGAAAATACACTCTCTGTCTCAACCAATATAGCTCGTTTAAAGCAGTTTAAATTTTGACCCAACTGATAAGGTCCTCCAAAACCTCGAAAAGTCAATTTTTTTTCAGAAGGAAGTTTTAAATAGCAATGATACATTTATACTTGTATAGTTAGTATTCCAAGTATAAAGAAAATCGTTGAAGCCGTATTCGAGAATATTCCAAAAAAACTCAAAAATCAATTCATTAAAGTCACACTTACCAGTTAACTGATTTTCTTTAAATTTGGATTTCTGGCATTGTTTCTACTGTGCGCTGTAATAGGATCCGAAGAGAGGCATCTAAAGCAGAGAGAGAGAGAGATAAAAATTGACAGTCTCACTCACTACTAAGGCCAGACTACTTTTTGGCCGTCCAAAATGCTCATCGGGGGACCGGACAAGGCCCATTAGTGAGACGTTGCTGTGTGTTTTTCACGGAGCGCCCATAGGCATCTGGTTGGATCTCTTACTGGACATTGTGGTTTAAAGAGACATCTCTACATAATGGAGCTCAAGCCGGATCCATTTTGTAGAGTCTGTGAGACAGAGGAGAAAACACCCATCCATCTTATGACTGATTGCTTGGGTTGTGAGGAAATTAGGTTCAGGACCTTTGGTCGGAATAGAATGTCTGTGGAAGAGCTTAGGCTATTTCCGCTTAAGGTTATTATCCGATTTATGCGGACTGCGGTGAATCTTAGATAGATTAGATCCGGGTCTGGATTTTTGTTTTAGACCCGGTTTGTTGTTGTTTTTCTTGGGGTAGCTATATAGGCGCAGTGAGGCTTTGGATAGCCTAGGGTTTCCCTCCCCGCAGATAAATAATAATAAATAAGGCCAGACTAGAGTGGAAGGCTCTGTTTAAATACAGCTGCGTTAACCATACAAAGGACAGTCTTTCAACTGTTTATACAGCAGTCACAACGCGTCAGCAATCTTTCTCTTTACTCACTCTAAATCATTCACTACCATTTTATATTATCAGAGATATCTTCCATGATAGCCAGCTTCTTTTTGTGGTCATCGACCGGTTTCGGGCATTCGCCCAAAGCATCAGGATACTTTTCGTTAAACAGTGTGATAACATAAAGATAATTTAATTGATACACTCACTATTTATACACAATAAATTTGCTCTTTGCAAATCTATGTTATCACACTGTTTGACACTGATGATGGGGGAAAGCCACAAAACAGGTCGATGACCACAAAAAGAAGCTGGCTATCACGAATGATATCTCTGATGCTTTCCAGCTCTGCGGTACCAACTACAACAACTATTTTATATATTGCGTGTAAAGTCCTGGTAGTTTGTGTTACACTTTTCTCAATATACAGTGTTCAGCATTATTTCCAGTTTATTTATCTCATAATGCCAATTTCTTTATTTCTCATACCTATTATTTATGCGCTAAGATTATATGGATAGTGGAACCATATATTGCAGTGAAGTGACACTTTTGAGAAGAAATCTTAACCGTTGCGTTCATGTTAAAAGCATTCGAAATTGAAATTTTCAAAAGGAAAAAGAAAGTGACTATAAAAAAGAAGTTTTCTGAAGACTAATCTCCAGATGAATTAAAAGAAACCTTTTATTCTGGCTACAATGAAACAATTTTTTCATTCACAAGAGATAGAATGAATATACGACTAATCAGAGAACTGCCATTTTCAATTGAACAAATTTAAACTTTGAAAAGATCGCTAAATACATATCTAATTAGTTATATTAATGGAAAAATAGAAGTTTTTAAATTTAAAGTTTTTATTGAACAAATTAAGTAATTAATATATTCAGAATGTTCAGCAAATTTGATGATGATGATGGCTCTACAGCCCATTACTGAGCCTTGGCCTCCTCGATCCTTGGCTTCCGCCAGTACTCTCTGATCAGTGCGGCAGCCTTCCAATTTCTCACATTTAGTAATTTTTTAGAGCCTTCGCTGACGCCATCAACCCATAGGAGTTTAGGACGACCAACTCTTTTTGTCCTTTGGACCCTTTCCTCAAGGACCATTCTGGGCACCTCATCATTTGGTAACCTTGCTACATGACCTATCCAGAGCAGCCTGCCCAGTCTAATGACTTTGCCAATGCTTGACTCCTGGAATAGATCCATTACCTCGTCATTTGATCTTCTCCTGTAGTTACTACCCTCTCTAACAGGGCCATAAATCCTCCTGAGGATCTTCCTTTCGAAAAGCTGCAGTATCCTTTCATCTCCTTTAGAGATAGCCCACGCTTCAGAACCATATGATAAAACAGCCCGAATGAGCATCTTGTAAAGAATAATTTTTGTATTCCATGATACAAGTTTGCTCTTAATATGTTGGCTGATCCCGAAATAGCCTTTATTTGCCTGCACCACTCTCTTTTTAATTTTTGCGGAGTTCAGCATATTTAAAAAAAAAAAAAAAAAATTGCATATAATCTTTTGAAAATAATAGTTATTTAATTAAAATTGGTATGCTTTATTGGCTATTAAAGTGGACAACGAACCAATAGCCAGTGTGAATCCCCTACAAAGTGCCAAGACAAGAGCGCTTATGGTAAAATACAAAGGTAGCCAAGCAACTTGAATTTCAAAGGAAACCATGAGAAGAATCTAAAAGATAGAACAATCAAGAGGAAAATAAAGTTTATATTCCAATTTTATATTCCAATTTATTACGGTTTAATAGTCAATTATTTGAGGTTCATTTATGATATTTATATTGTAATCACATTAATAAGTTGTTGTAATAAAATGTTATTTTAGATGAAGATTATATATTCTGCTTAATCTATAAATATAAACATAAATACACTGTGGTCTAATGATTAGATAATCGATAGGCGTCATATTAAATAATAATTAGTTTAGAATAAATAAATAGAATCACGCTTGCATAAAAACAGAAGAACCAAGAAAAAAAGGCAAGTTTTAAAAGTTAATCAAATCAATGGAATAAACCTTAATTAACAAAATTAATGAAAATAATCTAAAAATAGCCACTGACCGCTGTTACTTTTATATAATTAGTTACCTTATTTTTATTTTTATTTTTTTTCAATTGAAATTTTAATATTTATAAAACTTTTTACTAAAAAAATCCCATTCTAAACATAAAACGCATTCTTGCCAATTTTAAATAACCAAAATATATTTCATTTGTGATGGATGCAAGAAATATAAAAATATACTTAATTTGAAAAAATCAAATTATGAAGAATATGTGACAATACCCTTGCAAAAGGACATTTCCGGTAGAAGACCACTATTGTCTTTTAGAGTTCATGAACTTGATAGCATTGTGGATTATTCTCACAGGGGAAGATTTGAACGAACAAATAGAAGACATTCCTTCAAATACAGTTTGTTGTAGATACCGAAGTAGAACACTTGTTTTTCGCTCTCTTAGCATCAGTGCATATTAATAAGTTAATAATTCCTTTGCAAATAACTTGTAGTTATTATTTCAATAGAATATATTTATTGTTAGCAGTGGTGACTACTTTCTTGTTTCTGATACTTCTCTCTCTTAAAACATACATGCATACTTTACAAGTCCCTTTTACAAAACCGCTCAAGCCACTACAAACTACAACAACACATCACACCAATAACATTACACATTCTCTGTCCGAACAGGAGACAGTGAAATAATAGATTCATCTAAAAATGAACTAAAAAAAAAAAAAAAAAAAATCTGGTGTGAAACACTCACACAACTATCTCTTACTCTAGTTCTCAAAATTATAATTGAAATATTTTTATACTTAGTGTACCAAATTTAATGAAATTCGTCGAAAACTAAAAAAAATCAGTGCAGTAAAAGCGCACTTGCGGTTAAATAATTTTCTTTGAAACTGGGAATTTTGACCATCTATTTATTTCTAATTAATTTTGTTTGGATGATAGAATTTAATAATCAAAAACTATGACATCACTTTAGAGAAAAACATAACCGCAACCCTCCCTTAAAAGTGCCCTTAAATTTTCCCAGAGAGAGATGTTTTAAATAAAAGTTGTAGATCTTTGTATGTTTAGTTTATATATGTAGTTTCAAGAAAATCGTCGGAGTCATTTTTGAGCAAAAATCGTGAAAAAGTGGAAAAAAAAATCATTTAGTAAAGTGGTAAAGTAAACACACTTGCGGTCATCCGATTTTTGTCAAACTCATAATTTCAACAATATATTTAATTTCTAATTAACATTATTTAGAAATTTAGATGATAGAATTGTCTAATAAACTGAAATAGCATTTTAGAGGAAACCGTAACTCCCACCTCTCCCCCCAAAAAAATAAATGAATTTTCCCGGAGAAATGTTTCAAAATAAAAATTGTAGCTCTTCGTATGTGTAATTGAAATACCAAGTTTGAAGAAAATCCTCGGAGCCAATTTTGAGAAAATCGCAGAATAATAAAAAAAAAAAAACTAGTAAATTGCATTTTTGACAGATAACGATTGTCAGATCCCATGATGATACCTAAACGGAATATCGAGTTTCAACTTTCTACGGTTTTTTTCATTTTTGAGCTATCCTCTTCACATACATACACGCAAAGACCATTTACTGAAAAACTACTTTTTTGACCTCAAAACGGATATCCGGTGAAAACTCGATATCGAAAATTTGACACGATTACAATAAGTACTTCCTCTTACTACAAGTAAGAGATAGTAATATATTTTGCAATATTTTTATTAATTTCTTCTATATTTTGGTTTTATTTTTAAAGTTCTACTGGCTTTAGAGTTAAAGAAACAATATTTCTCAATTTATTATGCACTTTATCATGTAAAATTATAGTTTTCAAAAGAAACCATATTCTAAACATTAATTTGTGCACGTGACTATTATAATATGTGAAAATGCAACATTTGTCACGTGAATAAGGTATTTTTATACAAGTCTTGTGAATAATAAATATTACATGAACACGAATTTGTAATTGAATATATTGACTCTCACTTGTAAACAAAATATCTTCCTTGATCAAATTACGAAACAGAAATTATATTATGAAATAATTGTTTTAAAAGTGTAAAAAAAACAAAAAAAAAACAGAGAAATGTTTTAGATAAAGTTGTAGATCTTTGCATGTTTAGTTTATATATGAAGTTTCAAAAAATTCATCGGAGCCATTTTTGAGAAAATTGTGAAAAAGTGAATAAATCATGTAGTAAAGTGGTAAAGTAATTGCACTTCCGGTCATCCGATTTTTTTCAAACTCGGAATTTCAACAACATATTTAATTCTAATTAACATTATTTAGATGACAGAATTGTCTAATAAACTGAAATAGCACTTTAGATAGAAACCTAACCCCACCTCTCCCCCAAAAGTGCCCTTCACTGCATTTTCCCGGAGAAATGTTTCAAATAAAAGTTGTAGGTCTTTGTATGTGTGGTTGATTTTGAAGTTTAAAGAAAATCGTCGGAGCCATTTTTGAGAAAATCGCAAAAAAGTAAAAAATCCAACTAGTAAAGTGGTACTTCCGGTTGAGGAATTTTGACAGATAACGTAGTGTCAGATCCCACAGTGATACCTAAACGGAATATCAAGTTTCAACTTTCTACTGTTTTTCGTTTTTGAGCTATGCTGTTCACATACATACATACACACACACACCACACACACCCACACCGACATTTGCTAAAAACCCACTTTTTGGACTCAGGGGACCTCAAAAGGATATTTCCGGTGAAAACTCGATATCGAAAATTTGAACGATTACAATACTTCCTCTTACTAGGAGTAAGAGAAAGTAATATTGACGCAAAAATAACATTATCCCTTTAATCAAGAATAAATATATTGATTAATTTATGAGCGTAGATTATACTAATTTGTAATTATTAATCCAATTAATAAAAATAAATGACTGATAGGGCCCTTTTAGTTTGTCATAATGAGATTATTTTATGAACAATTTAGAGTTTAAGTACTTGTAAAATAATGATCTATTTGGTTGATATAAAAGCCAAAATTTTTTGGCATTGGCCATGGCGTGTTTAATCTGATACAAGTTTTTATCAATGATTTGGACATTTTGCTTATAATATTTAACAAATATTTTGCATAATTCTATTGAATTGGTTGTATTACTTTTTCTTACGCCTAGTAAGAGGAAGTATTGTTAATAGTGTCAAATTATCGATATTGAGTTTTCACCGGAAATATCCGTTTTGAGGTCCCATGAGTCCAAAAAAGTGGTTTTTAGAAAATGGTCTATGTGTGTGTCTGTGTGTGTGTGTATGTATGTGAACAGCATAGCTGAAAAACGAAAAATCTTAGAAAGTTCAAAATTGATATTACGTTTAGGTATCACTATGGGATCTGACGGTGCGTTATGTGTCAATATTCCTCAACCGGAAGTACCACTTTATTAGTTGGTTTTTATACGTTTTTTGTGAGTTTCTCAATAATGGCTCCGAAGGGGACCTCAAAACGGATATTTCCGGTGAAAACTCGATATCGAAAATTTGACACGATTAGAATACTTCCTCTTACTAGGAGTAAGAGAAAGTAATAACAACAATAGCAATGTGCCAATTCTTTTTACTTTCTCTTTACTCCTAGTAAGTGGAAGTATTGTAATCGTGTCAAATTTTCGATATCCTTGTTTTCATCGGAAATATCCGGTTCGAGGTCCCCTGAGTGCAAACATGTGGTTTTTAGAAAATGGTCTCTGTGTGTATGTGAACAGCACAACTCTAGAACGAAAATCGTAGAAAGATCAAACTTGATATTCCGTTTAGGTATCACCATGGGATCCGGCGGTGAGTCATCTGTCAGAATTCCTCAACCTAAAGTACCACTTTACTAGTTGTTTTTTGTTTTTTTTCACTTTTTTGCGATTTTCTCAAAAATGGCTCCAATTTTACTTGAGGTTTATGATTTTATTGAAACATGTTTTATCAAGTACACATAATATAAAGAGCTACAACTTTTATTTGAAATATTTCTCCGGGAAAATTCATTTTAGGGCAATTTGGGGGGGAGGATTGGGGTTAGGTTTTCCCTTAAAGTGCTATTACAGTTTATTATATAATTCTGTCATCTAAATAATGTTGATTAGAATTAAATATATTGTTGAAATTCTGATTCTGAAAAAAATCGGATGACCGGAAGTGCGTTTTTGCTGAAATATTTTTTCAGATTTCTGATATTTCCTCGAAAACGGCTTCAACAGTTTCCTTTAAAGTGGTTGTTGTGTTTTTTAATTATTAAACGGGGAAATAGCATTTTAAAAAAACAAGATATTATGTTTTACGAACTAAATAATATTCATACGCATTTAAAGCCTTGTTAGAATTTCAAAATTGAAGACAATCGGTTAAACAGAAGTGCGACTTTACGGAATAGGTTTCGAAATTTTTGGAATTTTCTCGGAAACTCCTACAACAATTTTTAAACATGGAATGCTCATTGCACAAATAAAAACATATCACTTTTTATTTGTGACATTCATTTTCTGAAGAAATAAGGATTGAAAGCAGTTTTTGGGATCGCTATCAGTTAGGTTTAAATTTCTAAACTGGACAAGCTTTGTTGGTTTTTTTGATAGAGGGCGGTTGACACAAGTTTTGGCTCATATATACAAGTATAAACAATAATAAATTGTATTAATTGGAGTGATAGAAAGTCGTATGAGTGTTTTACACCAGATTTTTACTTTCTCTTACTCCTAGTAAGAGGTAAGTATTGTCATCGTGTCAAATTTTCGATATCGAGTTTTCACCGGAAATATCCGTTTGAGGTCCCCTGAGTCCAAAAAGTGGTTTTTTAGCGAATGGTGTGTGTGTGTGTCTGTGTGTGTGTATGTATGTGAACAGCATAGCTCAAAAAGAAAAAATCGAGAAAGTTCAAACTTGATATTACGTTTAGGTATCACCATGGGATCTGACGGTGCGTTATGTGTCAATATTCCTCAACCGGAAGTACCACTTTACTAGTTGTTTTTTTTACGTTTTTGCAATTTTCTCAAAATGGCTCCGAAGATTTTCTTTAAACTTGCTATATCAACTACACATACAAAGAGCTACAACTTTTATTTGAAACATTTCTCCAGGAAAATTCATTTAAGGGCACTTCTGGGGGAGGGGTGGGGTTAGGTTTTCATCTTAACTGCTGTTTCAGTATATTAGACAATTCTGTCATCTATATAATGTTAATTAGAATTAAATATGTTGTTGAAATTCGAGTTTGAAAAAAAATAGATAACCGGAAGTGCGTTTTTACTGAAATATAATTTTCAGTTTTCTGGTATTTTCTCGAAAATGGCTCCAACGATTTTCTTTAAACCAGTGTTGTTAACTATACATATAAAGAGCTACAACTTTTATTTGAAACTTTTCCCCTGATAAATTCATTTAAGGGGACTTTTGGGGGAGGGGGGTTATGTTTTTCTTTAAATGCTATCACAGTTGATTATACAATTCTGTCATCCAAATTGAAATAACTAGAAATTAATATATGACCCAAATTCCGAGTTTCAAGGAAATTAGTAAACCGGACAGTTTTACTGGACAGTGTTTTCACTTTTCGACGAATTTCATTAAATTTGGTACACTAACTATAAAATTTGTCAATTATAATTTTGAGTACTAGAGTAAGAGAAAGTTGTATGAGTGTTTTACACCAGATTTTTTTTTTTATATTTATTGAATCTTGTATATTTATAACATATAGTTTCTATATCCTGACAAATTTCGAGCTGACATGGCCAGTAGCAATTATATTATAGAGGTAATCGTATAATTAAATAACGATAAACTATGTAATTCATTTGGATGGTGATTAAAGAAAGGTCATGGGCAAAAATATTATTGGTCTAGTGAAGTAAAGAAAATAATTTGCGAAGCTATTTGAAAAAAATTCAACGAATTATTATTTAACATTTATTTTGCATAGTAAAAATTCATATTATGTTAGAGTGAAAATAAATAAAAAAAAAGTTGAACTGAAAACATATATTGAATGTAAAAAATTACTCTACAATTTAACATTAACTGAAACACAAAATTACTAAAGACAAAAATAGTTCCAGATTTTTACTTTCTCTTACTCCCTAGTAATCGTATCAAATTTTCGATATCGAGTTTTGACCGCAAATATCTACTATGAGTCCACTGAGTCCAAAAAAGTGGTTTTTAGAAAAAAAATTTTTTTTTTTTTTTTTACTTTTTTGCAATTTTCCCAAAAATGGTTTAAATGATTTTCTTTAAACATTTTTATATCAACCAGACATACAAACAGCTACAACTTGTATTTGTAACATTTCTTCCGGGAAAATTCATTTAAGGGCACTTTTCGGGGAGAGGTGGGGTTACGGTATCCTCAAAAGTGCTAGTTCAGTATATTACGCAATTCTGTCATCGAAATAATATTAATTAGAATTAAATATGTTGTTGAAATTTTGAGTTTCAAGAAAATTAGCAAACCGGAAGTGTGTTTTTACTGAAGTTTTTTTCAGTTTTTGTGATTTTTCTCCATAAAAACTTTAATTTCATTAAATTTTGTATATTAAATATAAAATTTGTCAATCGGAGTAAGAAAAAGTTGTGCCAGTGATTCACTTCAGATTTTTTTATGATAAGTTCTACACAGGCATTCAGCAATTAATTCAGTAATAGTAATATGTTTTTTAAACTTGTGATATTCATAAGATCATGGATCTTTTCTAGGATCATGGATCATCTGTTTTCTAGTGTATTATATTTAATTTTATTTAATTCTATAATGAGAGACAAATTGAAAAAAGACGATCTCCCAGGCTTGCGCGACCATTGCCTAGTGTAATGGGGTAATGAGGATTAAATAGGCAATGAGGATTCTGGGGCAATGAGGTAATGAGGAATCAAAATTAAGTTTGATTAAATGAACGAGATATGTTGACACTAATATAATGTAGCTAAGTTTACACTAACTGCACTGGACTTTATAATGAAAATGATAGAATGAATGGTGTGAGTAATGATATGACACGATGCGATGTATAGTTGTATGGTTGTATCTGATAGATATACACTAGATAGATTCCCACTGGCTTATATATACAGGTTCTCCCACTCTAGCCTGCCTAAATCAGAGAGTAGTCTCGGTTAACCAGAGAGGGCCTCTCTTCTTCTCTCTGCTGTGGTTGCATTCTCTTTGCTGTGGATGGGTGCTATTACACTAACAAAACTTACTGGGTAGTTGTTGGCTTGATTACTAGAACACTGGCAAAAAAAAGGGAAAAAGATTGTAGAACAAAGCATTTACAAGCAAGCCAATCTTTTCTCTCCTATGCTTGGATTGGCTGCTGAATGATGTGGTTTATATCTCTGCTTCAGTTGGAGATATAAACTGCCTTGTTTCCAAAAAGTAGTGCTTTGTTTATTCTGGCAAAATGATATTTTTTCTTTTTTATAGCCACATAAGACTGCCCCACTTTTCAGACTAAAGGGATTGCAGTAGCGCAGCAAATGTTGGTAAAATAATCAATCGTTATCGCCGCTGTACTAATTAAATTGATAATAACTTTTTTTTCCATACGATTCACTACTACAAGAGTTACTCGTTCATCCATTTCAAGAAATAATTGGGTTATAAGAGAATGGGCCTTGTGCGAATGCTTTGTAACAATGGGAGTTGATATCCAATGGAAAAAGTAAAATAATTACAAACTTCATTTAATATATTATAGACTGTATACTGGAATTATGATAGTGTCATATCTTAATGCTTTTCTATCATGATGAATAAACATTAAATCGTATAATTGGAAAGGAATACCAGTGACAGTTTGTGGTGGCAGATGTATACTTTTTTAACGGTTCGATACGCATGAATCCAGAAAATAGGGAGTAGTTGCGCCCATATTGTAGATATATACTGGAATATCGATTTTAGTAATCGAACAAAGATGTGAACCGGCTGTTGAGGTTATTACAAGTTTTTTTTTTTTTTTTAGAACAAATCCATAATTATAGTGCATACACCCTGATAGAATAGCAATGCTTTTAAAAGCTTTACTATTTATAGCGTCCAATGCTTCTCGTAATATACAGGGCCAACTTATAATAGTTTTAGGGCTGTAAAGTGAGTTATGGTTGTGTCGCGCGTTGGATATTTTATCCATGTTCATTAGTTAGAGCCATTTTGTTTTTTTTTCTGCTGCACATCTTAACGTGGTAATAAACCTGTGCAACCCGCCATTTAATTCAAAAAGTTCTAAGAGAAAATAATAAAGAAGGTAATTGTCCCCTTCCCCACAACTAGCTGTACTTGTTCATGTTTCTTCCACCTTAGCGTGGCGCGCTATGCAGAAGAGAGCCCCCATTTTCTCGCACTAATTTCCATGTTATTATTCCTTTTAAAAAGATGTGCGATATATAGTCAAGGCTTCTTTCTAAGTGAGAAAACTTTTTGAACCTCCATCTTCCCTTGCCGTCGCCCCCCCCCCCCCCAGGGTTTAAATATGCAAATATTTCCGTTTAAAAGAGCTGTTAAACCCAACTTCTTCCTGTTAATAATTCTCATTAGAGATTTTTAAGCATCTATCTCTTTTTCACAAAAATACTTGATTCTAGCTGAGCTTTGATCCAGATTGCTTGTATTTATACTTCATATTTGAATCACTAAGTGAAGCTAATTTGTGAACTAATCTTTTCCTTAAAGGTTTTTAAAGGGCTCTGCCCCTATTGTTCCCCAACTACACTTTATAAAGATAGAACTTTTATTACATAAACATCACAACTTTACTCCGAAAACTTCACTCTATCTCCTCACTTCAACTGCTCTATAACTTTTAATTAAAAGCCTACATAACAACGCAATATATTGCAAGCTGGGGATTATACAAGCTTGCTCAATGAGCTTTATAGTTATTTATTTATTTATGACAAAAATTTTGTTCCTATCTTTTGTATTTATATTAAACTCTTTCAAAGTAATAACCATCTAATCTTATTCGTTCTGTTTTCGCGTTAAAACATGTTGAAGTTCGAAACTTTATGGCCATATTATTTGAGAATCTTTGTAAGATAAATCTTAAGATAGATATTTATAAATTTATATTTAAGCGTCTATCTTTTAGCGTAGATCTTCAGATGTTTTCATTTGTACTGTTCTTACAATATTCTATAACGGATACCTATCGATATAATTAAAAAATGAATGGTGTAAAGTAAAAATGTAAACTTTTTTTAATATCCAGTCTTAAGGAGATTTATTTTATAAATTTATTCAATTTTATAATTTATCCAATAAAAGGCACCATCTTTGAATATTCTTTGAAAACTTATCTAATAAAAGATTGTTTTATTATTATTATTTTTTTTTTTTTTTTTTTTATAATGGTTAAAGGCATCGACTGCTTTGGTCTTTAGCCATTTTTCTTTCCCTCAAAATCTTACACCAATATATATACATGTACAAAACCAACAAATTCTAATTTTTATAAATTCAAGCATGTCCAAATAAAAAGGAAAGAGTCAATTCGCAGGAAAAAACTATCGGTTTATCTATACATCAAACACTCTCACACTCACACAGGTGCCGGGGTTGCCAATCCCGGCTCAGACCCTCCCCTCCTAGAATATTATTATTATTATTATTATTGTAGTTCGGGTGCCTAATGGCGCGGGAACTAAGCCTATGTGGCCTTTATCCCCCCGATACCCCCCCTATCCACCTAATAAATCTCCCCCTGGTAACTTACCGGTTAGTCTACAGTAGTCCCAAGATATCCCGACACTCCAGCTCGCGCAGACAATCCTGCGAGAGTGATGCCCACCCAAAAACACGAAACCTAGTTCCAGCGAAACGGGGACACTGACAAAGGTAGTGGTACACCGTTTCCCTGACTCCGTCGTCACAGTTCTGACAAATGGGACTAGTCCCTATATTGAACAAGTGACTGGACACCCAAGTGTGTCCAGTCACTATTCCCTACCAGGGTCCTCAAACCCGTCCTACTAAGGGACAGAAGATATTCCGAAGTTCCCTGCTTACTTGTCTTTATAAATCTTTTGGCTTGGAGGCACCCCTGCATGTCCCCACAGCATTTCTCCAAAACTTTCGTCTCCCAAAGTCTAATCTGTTTGTCACGAAACAGATTGTTTTAAAATTTTAATGATCTTCAATTTTGGTATTTTATCCGTCATAGCATGCATATTCATTTGGTTCCTGGCTGGTTTCGGAACCAAATCCATCGTCAGAAGAAATTCACTAAGTTCATGTAGAGATAGTAATTCCAGTAAATTCAGATAATAGTAACAGATAGTGATTCCAGGACCAACCACCACAACAATTCGTGTAGAGAGTTCACTTCAACGTAATGTTTCTGTAACATTCACACTTGTTGGTTTGGTGGTTGTATACACGTGGGGAGGTTATAAGGTTATGTTACTATGTGTGTGTGTGTTTAATGACAAAATGGAATGATTAGATATTAGAAAATATATCTTACAATATGTCATATCTAATTTTCTAATGTCTAATCGTAACTTATAATTATTCCGTTTTGTTCTAATCACTGTAGATCAACACTTTTACTTTTAGTTAGGGTGAACATCGTTCAAGCCCTTAACCGATACCGCTCCTTACTGAAAGCTACTAACCTTAAACTTGAAAATAATATAATTCAACAAGAGGGCATATCCATAAAGAATCCGCAAGCACCCGATAAGGAGTCATTTTTCCAAAATTCACCAATAATCAAAATTAGAAATTACGCTAGTCCAGGGGAAAACCTTTAAAGTAGGTTTTCTTTTGCAAATATTTTGTTAAAAATACTATAATAATAATTCTGTATTTAAGAATGAATTCATTTTATAGGAGTTAAGTTACAAGTTAAATATAATTATTGTGTAACATTTGCAAGAATATTTAGCATAAACTGATATGAAATAATAAATAATAAACCGCATTTTTAAACAAAATATCCGTCTTTTAGAAAATCAAAATAACAATAAATTATTGTTGTGGTGGTTGGTTCCGCAGAGCTGGAAAGCATCAGAGACATTTTCCGTGGTAGCTTGCTTCATTTTGTAGTCATCGACC
>JAAEAF010007896.1:0-39716 GCA_011037195.1 Triatoma infestans
ATAATTATAGTGCCCTGTCGGGATGGTCTGATGCGGACAAATTAGAAAGTTGGATTTTCAAATTGACTGGTCCCGCAAAGATTTATTTTGATACATTTAAAAATCAATGCGCTAATAATAATGTCTCTTTAACCTATCAGACGGCAATAGAAAATCTGATTAACAGATTTAAAAAAGAAAAAAAACGCCCATTGTTCTTTTACAACAGATAACCAGCCTACATCAGAATCCGAATGAAACTCTTGAAGCGTTCTCTGATCGCATTAATCATATTTCTACCTCGTTGCTTTTTAAAGCACAAGAAAATCCACTGTTAACCTTACACAACCTTGTAGATAAATTAACAACAGACGCCTTCATCAAATCTTTGCCTAATTCAATTAAGGCTCAGGTTCAGATAAAACTTCCTAAAACCCTGGATGAGGCACAAGCTTATGCCACAGCCTTTAGAGATATTCAAAACGTAGAACTGCAAGGTTCAATATTTGCAATAAAAAAGACGGATACGCCTGTAGAATCCACACAAAAACCGCCATCGCCTTGCAAACATTGTGCTGGTATGCACTGGCACAATGAATGCAAGCAAAAATTCCAAGCATTAACATCGCGACGAAAAAGAAACGTAGTTTCAGAACCACCGTCGCCGTGTAAATTCTGTGAAGGCAACTATTGGAATCGCGAGTGTAAGAACAAAAATCGAAATAAAACGTGCACTAATTTTGGCAAAAAGCCTCAATACCAGTCGAACTATCGTCCCTTCAAGCAAAGTAGGCCTTATTTCAAAAAACAAAGTTTTAATTATAATAATAATAACAATAATAATGCTAGCAATAATAGTGGCAATAATTCAAACCACAGAGAGAGAATTGTTAGCTATTCTCTTTGGCTGCCAACAGTATCGTCAGATAATTTACGGCTACAGATTTAAAATAATTACGGACCACTCAGCTCTACAGTGGCTCAAATATTTAAAAGACCCTCATTCTAAATTATATAGATGGTCGCTCAAATTAAGCGAATATGAGTTCTACATTGAGCATAGATCTGGAAAAAATATCGCGCATGCTGATGTTTTAAGCGGTTATATAGGCTACATCAGTACAGATCAGTACAGAAAAACAAAAGATGCCTATAAACCACCTTTAGGCACATTCAGTGAGCCCAAAAATGTCTGGCAAGCTATTTCCGTTGACGTAGTTAGACCACTGGATGCATCTGTGAACAGCGACACAGGTGAAGAATATAAATATAAATTAACAATAATTTGTCAATATTCTCGCTATTTGGAGATGTTTCCCATGACTAACCAAAAAGCAGAAACAATTACAGATCTGGGTACCAACTTCACATCAACAATTATACTCCAAATCTGTGAGCTATTAAAAATCAAAAAAGTATGCACAACCCCCTATCACCCTGCCTCGAATGGTCGTTTAGAACGTGTGCACAGAGACATCGCGAACAATTAAAGGCACTATGTGCAAACTGATAAAAATTGGCACAAATATCTACCATTAGTGAAAGCAGCTCACAATTCCACCAAAAACATTTCCACAAATTGTTTTTGGAAGAAAATTTCAGTTTCCCTGGCTTCTGAATTATCAGGAGAAAAATTTCAATATTCACACCAAATGTCTTTACGACAAAATACAACAAGTTAGGAAATAGGTCGAATCAAATAATGAAAAAGCCAAATTAAGTAGAGAAAAATATTATAACAAAAATATTTCAAAATCTATCAGTTTCATTAGAAAGGCCAGTGCAGTTAGTGTAAACTTATAGCTACATTATAACAGTGATTTCATATCTCGTTCATTCAATCAAACTAATTTTCTCTTCTGTAACTCCATTATAATGTGTGAAAAGTTTTTAAAGACTCGTTATAGACTCCGAATTTTGCCCGTACTTATACAAAAAAAAAACAATCCTCAAAGGTGTGGCGGAACTTCCTACTATTTGATAGTTATGAGCACTGGAATAGCTTAGAGCGTGCCAGATGCACAGTGCATAATATCAGTTGCTCTGGCCGTTGTTAGAGATAAGAAATTTGATATTTCAAAAAACAATATTAATTTCTTTTTTAAAATTCAACATACTATGTCGAGTTATATTTACCTCCCAAAAAAAAATCTAGTAGTATTAATAAAAGAAGTATAATAAGTTTTTGATAAATTCTAAAAGTTTTTTCGTTCAAACTTTCTACTTAAAAGTATTAAAAAACGTATGACATTCTTACAACGTAAGCATGGCCAGTTTTTTTTTTTTTGCTGCTAATAATATGTTTATTTATTAAAATTAACCTTATAATGGTTAGTAATTAAACTTATGGTGTTCCAACAGATTTAAGTACGTACATACATTATGAAAATTTCTTTGGTTAACCAGAAACATGAAACTGTTGTTTAGTGTTTAATAACTTTATTCAATGTTAGGAAAACAGGATTAACTGCCCCTAGGCTTGTGTATAGTGGAGATTTTGTGGTTTATGTGTTTTGTTGGACAATCAATAGCAAAGTGGAAATAACCCATACACTTATAACATCCGTAAATTCCGGTTAGAATTTAATTTTTTAACATTATTTTATTTCCAAATTTATATATTATTGAAATTATTCGTAAACAACTTTTTTTTTCTTTCACCATTAACGTTTAATCAAGAACACTAATTTGTTTTTATCTAATACCCAGATCTTGAGAGTTTTTGTTAAATAATAAACTACTTTTTCAATGTCAACGTTTCGAGATTTTATTTACATCTTTTTCCAGGGAAAAAACATAAAGGTTTCAGAAGATAACAGATTTTATATGATTACTATCAAATTAATTAAACTAAGAAGTCAAATTAAATTAACAATTAATGGAAGTGATTGATGAATTACCTTTGCATCTTAAGTGAATTTACATTCTTGAATTTCTTTCGAGAAGTTAATTCTTCTATTTTTGATGTTCACAAATATATTTCTATAAATTTTATTTATAACGTATTATATAATGTTTTTTCTTCAAGAAAATTGACTTTAAGAAATTCTGCGGGATTGTAAGTTTAGCTCTAAGATCAATGATAATAAATTTGCTCCTACTTACCAAAATTTTTACGAGTTATATTTTTAAATGTTGCAGTCAGATTTGTGTTTCATGCCACGAGTGGATAATTTAAAATAAATGCAATAATACGTAATCCCGCTAACTGTGAAGTTCGTGCTTTCTTAAAAAAACACGTAAATACAGATACTTTGGTGGAAATGAAAACACAAAAGTGTGCTGCCAGAAGATAATAATGGCTACACTGAAAAATAGGATAAATATTAGATATATTTTGTTGTTAATAAGTCGTGTTTATGTAGTTTATATAATTTCAAAGCAAACCTTAATTTACAAAAATGCGGCTAGTAATAAACCCCTTAATAAATGTTGGACACACTGTCTTCACCTCCAAAAAAACTAGAAGATCCACTCTCGTTAATGTCAACCGGGAATCATGGGAATGGCACCAAATTAGACGCCTCTCACTTCGCTTCACTAAAATATCACTCACTCTCTTCTTGCTTATAAATACATTCACAATATAATTACATTCATTCGTTAGCTATGTACATCTTATTTACTTCGATTTATATAAATATCTTACTTCATATTCACTTATTGATATATCAGTAGATACTCGATAACCTTGCTATCCTTAAGACCTAACCTAATTTTAAAAAAATCATTCAGTCATTCTTCGCAAACAAACAACATCCATACTTGTTGGATAAGATTTTTTTTATTATACTCATATTTATTCGTTAATTCCATTGTAGTTTTAAGTTCACAAAATTTTGCTGGAGAAATTTGTATCTTCGTATCATAACGGCATGCATCTGGGTATTTGCCTTATATGGTTGAAATCTTGCACTTTATTACAGTCTACACAAAAAGATTGATTGATTCTATGAAGATGATCCACAAACTGCGTGATTTTCTTTCAACACTACTTCAACCCTATTGTCGTAACCACCCATTTATTAGCATCTGTTTCTCTTCAACTTGGAATGCTAACTTCACTTTAATTTGAACCCCCCTCCTCCCCCACAAAAAAAAAATTGATTTTAGAAGGTTCAGAGGAATCTGGACATTAGATTTCATATGTTACTTGGGTTTGTTCAATATTATTAACACTATATTCTAGACTCAATTTAAATACTTCAACTATACATCCTTGGGTAGTATATATATTAGGGAAAATGAGCAATATTTCAAGTTCATGTGAGAAAGTCATGTGAATATTTTACACTAGATATTATTATTATTATTATTATTATTATTATTATTATTATTATTATTATTATTATTATTATTATTATTATTATTATTATTATTATAAGAGATTAGTATAGTAGAGAAGATGCTAAGAAATGGTGAATATAGTAACATTGGTCAAGAGAATAAGGAAAACTCATTTCGTACGCATAGCGAGTAAGTTCACGTAGCGAAGTTATTGAGGTCAGTAGATTGTAGTGACGGGGCTTAACGTTGAGTGGGTTGGGCGGATACTTTTAGCTAGCTAGCACGGTTTACAATATTCCCAGCTAGCTATATTCCCGTCTCCCCCTATACTTCCTCTCATAGACTCTCTTTCTCACACACACTCACCACACACAAACACACACACACTGTCTCACTTCTAAAATCACCCTACTACTCTAATTATCCCCAAGGTACCTCTACAGAGGGTACGTATTAATTTCTTTTGTCGCAGAGCACGTTTACACATTCAACTGTTATTAGTTCTTATACATATATACATACACATATAAGATTAACTTACCACACGCACATACACCCATACATAGTCAAAAACACACACACACACACACACACACACACACACACACATACATTTCTATGTGCATGCAAAAATAAAGAAAAATAAAAACAGTTTCACCTTTATCCACCAGGGTACATCGTACAGATTAGCACTATCATACACACACACACACACACACACACACACCACCAACAACCAGTACAACCACATTGGGGAAATAAGCAAACCAGTGGTTTGTAATAAAGAGAAACGATTCTAGTAGTGGTTGGAAAAGGTTAAACCATGGGTTCTGGTTTAAGTGTAACATTTTTTATTTCTTTCATTCCACCCTATGGTTACACTTTTAAAAGAAAAAAATGTCCTCGCTTACTTACGAACAAAAGTCCATATCAGATTTGTACAATCACGGATATTTTTTCTTTCACTCCTTTTTCACAGTGAATTACGGAGAGAATGTGATTTCGTCTCTTATTCTTTCTCTCTCACCCTCTCACTCCCACCCCATCTTTCTCTTCGGAAAATTAATCTTCGTTATAAATATAGACATTTTCTAACCACTTATAGAGGTGAATATGAACAAAAGTATATTAAAAACGAAAAAAACTGCAGGTTTGAACTTTTTATTTTCCGCTTATATACCGCAACGTTTTGACACGAAGATTTAGTGTTTTTTGTTGTATTTTTTTTTTTTTTTATGGGGTTGGACAGAGAAAAATATAAAAGAGAAAATTATACTGGGTGAACGCTTATATATTGATTGAGAAACACCGTGAGGACTTTATAGAACTGAGTACAGAAGGAGAGTACAAAAAGTGGTAGCTTGAATAGAAACGATAGACTGAGCTGGCAGAGTGTTGGTGATGGTCATGTTTTCTTGAAGCTGTATACACTACTTTTTGTCAAATTAAATGTATGAGTTTAATTAGCTCTTATTTTATACTTCCCCTACTTCTCCTTCCAGTCTCCTAGGGGTTGAGGTAGGCGGATCATGATCTCCCCTAGGGGTTGTGGTGGGGGGATCATGATCTCCCCTAGGTGCAGAATTTGAAGAGCTTGTCGTAGGGACATGTGTTATGCCTCATAGAACGTGTTGAGTGATGTAGATGTCGATACGGAGTCAGGCGGATTGCCATATGATTTTTTTTTCGGCTATAGGCAACACCGCTGCCGGCAATCCATTACAATCCACCAACCCGAAATGCGTCAAGACTGGAATATTTCAGAGATTTGTTTTATCGTTTGTCTCAAAAATAGCCCCAAAGATTTTGTTTACACACACTTAGTTCTATCCCTCCTTTCATTTCTTTTACCATTCAGAGGCTTCTGATTTTACTTGATTAATAAAAAACAAGATTTTAGGAAATATTCAATCTAATTTCTCCATTTATGTGAATAAATGAATTTGAAAAGTTAGTGTAAATATAAGTAAATGAAATATTTACATCTATTTAACGGATGTAAATCCTCTTTCAAAAAATATTACAGTTCAATGTATTGTATTGTATAGGCATATAGGTAATGTTATTATAAATATTTAATTAAATAAGTGTAAATAATGTAAACATATATATATATATATAAATATAGAATTGGCTCGAAACCTTAAAATATAAATATATAATCCAAGAAGTATTAAGACTAAATATATAGCAAAGATTTCCTTCTCAATCGCCCTTTCTTTACGTAGATTTATAAGAGGGCTCTATGTCCTTACACGCGTACGGCGGTCCAACTCCCCAGGGAGTGGCCGT
Source organism: Triatoma infestans (assembly GCA_011037195.1). Classification (NCBI taxonomy): domain Eukaryota; kingdom Metazoa; phylum Arthropoda; class Insecta; order Hemiptera; family Reduviidae; genus Triatoma; species Triatoma infestans. The sequence goes on from JAAEAF010007896.1 coordinate 6,559, forward strand.
ATGTGAAAGCACTTCACTCCAGTGTAAAATATTAATTTTTTTTTTGTCTCAGTAATTTAGAAGATAAATAGCTTAGTCATGTTTAGATACTGTTGCCATGGTTAACTTAAATTGTCTAAAACAGGTTTGTAATATGTACTATCGCTCCGGTTACACATCATTTTAAAGATCTCGTCAATAGTAGGCACTCTCTTTTCTGGGGACTAGAAGAAGCGAAATTTAACTATGATGCACCGCTTTCAAGATATTTAAAAAAGTATAAACAAATTGCAACATATTAAACGTTTCAGTTAGTTCCTCTGTTTATAATTATAAGTAAAAGTAAAACCAAGAACGAGTTTTATGGTTTATTTTAAGCTATATGACAGTGTTGTCAGTAACGTGAGAACATTGTATAGAGCCAGCATTTCACTGAGAAGGCTCCGGGCGCTAATAACTGTAGGTGTTAACGTTCTTTAAAAAAACAAAAACAAAAAAAAGTAAATGAAATAATTTTATCATGTCTTATTTATAGTATATTATTTAAAATAGCAATTAATTTGTTTTTAAACTCAGATCTGGGGAGCTTGAAAATGTCAATTACTCTAAGGCAAGGAGTTAAGAGTCTTTGGAATCTAGGAATGGAGGAATTGTAGGAGTAACAAACGTTTATATAAGCAGATGGAGAAGATACATTGATATTTGAAGTTAATTAAAGCAACATTAAAGGAAATGTATGAGCGTAGGCTACTATTGTTCATAAAGCCATGGATTATGTCATTTAGGAGTAATAAATCAAAAGTTTCGTATAGTTATAAGAGCAGCAAAACTCAAGATGAGAGCGAACAAGTGAGCAATACAGTAATTTTAGGACTTCAAGGGATTATTCAAACTTTTCGCATAACGAGTCCTAACATTTTGCAGGCTTTGTTTGTAATATTGCTTATATGTTCGTTAAAAGAGTACATAAGTCTCTGTTCATGGTCATTTCATTTAGTCGATAATTGTATTTTATGGAATTTTTTACTAGGATATAGTTAGTCCAAGATATATTAGTTTTTAATAAAATTAATTTGCCAGTCGTTCATTAGATACAGATTAAGAGTTAAAAACAAAAAATGTCCTGACCATTTAACTAATTTAAGGTCAACTGCAAACGATAGAAATAAACATCTTGAAAAAATAACAGAAGTGACATCATTAAAAAATATCAAAACAAGAAGAGGACTCTAATGAGAACCTTGAGGTATTCCTGAGATAGCAGAAAAAGAGAGGGATAATGAAGAACTAATTTTTCGATTAAGCATTCACGATTTGTTATATACGATTTCTGCCAATGCAAGAAATGTCTAATAATGCCATAAGGCTCAAGTTTTTTTTATACAAAATCCTGTGGAACAGATACAGAAAATTTTGGATAAATCGTTGTAAAACACGTTGCCTTCTAGGCAGCCAGATTATAGAGAATTTATAATGTATTGCTCACATATAATGGAGATTAGAAGTGAAAATGGTTTCGGAAGATTATATTGAAGACCGTGTTGATGTGGAGTAATAATGAATTCAGTTTTAGGGAAATTTTTATTGATAATGAATTTTTTCAAATATTTGTGAGATTACTGAAGGCTTCGAGTAATTACATAGTAATATTAAATGAAACATTGTTGTTAAAAAATTAATTTTTGATGAAAAATGAAGGAACTGTAAATTTTGGCTTATTATTATTATTATTTGGCTGTAGTGAGAGACTAAAGCCTACGCTATCCAAAGCTCCACTGGCTCAATATAGCTATCCTAAGAGAAACAATAACAAACCGGGTCTGGAACAAATATCCAGACTCGACCTAATCCGAACAAATCGGATAATAACCTTAAAGGAAAATAGCCTAAGCTCTTCCACAGACTTCCTGTTCTGACCAAATTCCTCATAACCCAAGCAATCTGTCATAAGTTGGATGGGTATTTCCTCCTCTGCCACACAGACTCTACAAAATGGATCCTGCATGAGTCCCATTAAGTAGAGATGTCTCCTTAAACCACATGATCCAACAAAATTTTGGCTTTCATCCAAAAGTGTTATTTCAACTTAATTTACAGTTCTACTAACTATATACACCTGTGATCCATTTAACGAATTACGAGAATTCCAGAAGTACGAAGATAATCTGGAAACCGAACAGGGTGATCTTACTAAACGTTCCTTTTTTTTTTTTATAGAAAAAGGCTGAAAATGGGAGCTGAAATTGTAGGCTTATTTCAAACTGAATAACCAGAATTTTTCGTGGCCTAAGTGAAGCGCAGTCTACACTTTAGTTAATTAATACAGTTTAAAAAAATTAATCGGAAATCGAATTGATCATAAAAGTAATTTAGAGCGTCACTTTCTGTCCTTTCATTCAATTTGAGGTCCCAAATTAATTTACAAATAATTTATTCCTTACAATATTGAAACAAATTATTTATCCATTATAAAGATATTTATTCTAAAATAATTTGCTTCAATAGTTTCACCTTTACTAATTAATGAAAATGTTAGGAAACAACTTGATGAAGAAACATTATAATTTATGTAGAAGTACTGCTTAAATATTCTACATGAAGTGACTGACTTTTAACATTGATCCAGATGGAGGAGAAAGCTATTTCACTTGTTACTTTATTTAAATTTAATGAAACTTCACTTTTTTATTAATAATAAAAACAATAAATCTTTTATAGTTCGCTGATTTGAAATAATAATACAATAATAATAATAATAGTAATAATAATAATAATAATAATAATAATAATAATAATAATAATAATAATAATAATAACAAAAAGTATGAAAGCTTTGATGCAATAGCACATAACAGCATATTCAGAAGTTGTTGTAAAGTATCGTCAAAATGCCAGAAAACGGTTTTTTGTTGAGAGACGTTTGTCTGTCTATCGTATGACATTTTCTTATTTTTCACTTTATTTCTGCATCTTTAATATATATACCTATATTATAAAATAGTTTTCTTTTCTTCTTGCAGCCTACGGAGCCAGTTACAAGATTTTGACAATGTTTAGGCAAAAATGAAATTATTTGGATAAAATCTTGTTGTAATTAATATAAAATTTGGCTAGTGTTTCCATAACCTTTGTATTTTGAGTTTATAAAGGAGTCTTATAATCAAAGGGACACGTTTCATATATTTACTAATGACGTTAAACAACAGTTCTATATGTATCTCGTATTTAGTTAGGGCAGATAATAACCACATGTTCCAGATCCTTCCAAAACTCCTAATCTTGGACATAAAGAGGTATTAACTACATTGATCTTATTATTTAAATAAGCCCTGCATATAACATGACTAGTTCGGATTTTGCTGTATAGTGGTAATTATTAATTTATTGAATGGAACATGGCCAAACTAAGAGTATTTTATTTAGGGAATAGCATTTTATAACATTTTCCTTTGTTATTACTATTATATTCCTTTCGCCACCATTCAATTATGGTGAGCGTAATTCTTTAACTAAAATCTCTAAAGGGAACTTTTAGTGGTAAAGAGTGGCCAATGCTGCCTCCTGAATAATTAATTGATTAACTCTTTCATTATCTAGTTTACCAGAGATAAAATTACTTATTTCAATATATTTACAAATAATTAAATAAATTAATCTGATTATAAATAAAATTATTCTAAAAGAAGTTCAATAGTATTTACAACTTACAAAAGGCACTTCATAATAATTCATATTTACTAGCACATTCTTAGAAGATTACCATGGTATACTCTTCAATAATATCTACCCTATGAACAGAGCACGTTCTCATTCTAAGAAGCTACCATCAAATAGCACATGATGCCAAATTAGCCTAAAAGAACGATTACATTTGCACACTGGATTTGGCAAAATTCTGAAGTGGTAATATCTACGTTAATTGATAGTAAATTTTAATTTCATCTTTCCTTCTGTCTCTTACAGTGTGAAAAAACCCTTTTGTTTAATTTCCTTTTTTGCTCGTTAATCTAAACATTCTTGCTTCCAGTCTGCAATTAGCAAAAGTTTTCGATATGTCAGATGAAAGGCACTTGGATGCTGGCTAGAGTCCTCTGTTGTTTTTTTAGCCGCCCCAATTCTCCAAAATGATTTTCCTAACCTTATTAAAAAGTGCTTGGAACTGTTTTCAAACATTGCAGATCAATTAGATACTGTGTTTTTCATTTTAATAATCGGCATGTGATTGTAGCTACTGGAGATACAGTGCAGGGAAATTTGATTAGCATTTCTCAAAACAATTAATTTAACAACTGTATGATCAATCATTTGGAATTTAATAGGAATTCCATGAAGTTACTTATAGTAATTAACTCTGGAGTAATTGGAGCGATTGCTCCGATGTCTTATGTGTTGTATTTGTGTGTGTATGTGTATATCTGTCTGTCCGAAACTTGTCGTATCAGTCTATTTCGTAGAGTGAAAGAAAGAAATAACTATTATCAGAATTAAATTGCAAAAAATAGTAAAATTTAATTTCAAGCATTATCCTAAAATGGAAACTTTGGAGAATCTTCAGAAATAAAAATATCTACAATAAAAACACTCAAGGACTTTTATTTGCTGCTGCAACTCACACAGTTGAAATGGACATAAATTTCTTTATAAATGGAATTTTTAGTTATTGTTTTGTTTTGTTTTTCACTACCAGATAGCGCAGTGTAGGCAAACGATATTAGAATGGAAAGCCAACGCCTCAAACTTTAACTTCAAACCCTTCCAAAAATGCTTTTGCTGAACAAAATTTTCAAATTAAAAGTATTTGCATATGATTTTCATAGACTGTAAATTTAGGTACTTTGTAAAAGAAAAATCCTTGAAGCCGTTTTTATTTTGAAAATCGTAAAAGACAGTCCTGTTGTAAAAAGTCGCACTAAATCCCGTATTTTATAATAATAGCACCCTAACCTTTATTAATAACCTCTATTTGTTTCACATAATTATATCAAATTTCCATTAACTATATGTACATTATTATAAAGAAAAACCTCAATATTATAATACTATTAACATATTTACAACCCAGTGAAACTGGGCACTTAATGGGGGAATGGTTTCTTCCCAGATCTTTCCTGGCCAATCTGCTCCACGTTGAACCAACAACTTCCACCAAATCATCTTCCCAACTCTACCTCTGTCTACCCATTCGCCTCTTCTTGTAAATAGGGCACCAGTCTGTTCCTTTTTTTTTTTTGCACAACTATCTTCTGCATTCATCCCTCATTTCATGATCAGCCACATTTCATTTTTGAATTATAATTATCCTAATTTTGTTCTTGTTTTAATCTTAATCTCTTCATTACTGTATTTATATCTCCTCTTTATTCCCCAAAATACTTCTCTCCAACGACCATTTGTGTTACTCGTAATCTCTGAATACTTCTATTACTAATAATGTAAGAAGTTTGAGAAATATATGCTAATATATAGGACATACACATTTTTTTAAAATTTGAAGTTTCTTTTCCAATTTTAAAGCAGGATTTTTGAAGATATTTTTCTGAGTCCAGTATTCTTTCCAGACCAGAACTATTCTATTTATTTCATTTTTAGATGTTTCCTGTACACTAAATAGTCGACGAAAGTAAACAAACTTAAAGTATCCATTTTATCTTTCGGTTTTCTACTTTTGTTTCTTATTTTTATCCAATATTTAATTGTCTTTTAAATTATTTGGTTTGAACAACCGAACGAGGTTCTGAAATAGCATTTAGAGGGGCAGCTAGAGGTCACCGCTCTTCTGGAGTCATCAGAAAATCATTGGAGTCTTTTTCGAATAAAATCTTAAAAAAAACAATTGATTTTCATGAAAATGTTTCATGTTTTTCATGCTACATTGTAGCAACATTTATTGGTGAATGTTTTTTTTGTTTATGTAATAATAACAGTTTGAATTTGAAATTGGTTACACACCGACAAAAAGATAACCTCCCCCCAGTGTTGCCAGGTCGTGACAATGAAAATTCCCTTGCGCTCTCTGAAAAATCCCTTTTTTAGTACAAAAATCTATACAGACTTAAATTCTTAAGAATTCTGATATGATATGAATTTTTAAATAACATTTACTACAAAACTTGTTTGCATTAATAAAGATCATCCTAGTAACCAATATGGTCTGGAAATCTTGTTTCTACATACTGCCATTAAACAATTTCAGCATTTGGTCCGTCACTGGATAGTCACTACACAACTTTCTTGAATTCTTCATATCCAATTTGATGCTAATGAGAGTTGCCACAAGTCCAGAATTTTATCGTTTTTTTTGTTTGTTTTTGTTTCGATATCATTAACCATGGAGTAAATTCTCTCTACATCAGCATTCGCGTGTGGCAACGATAAACAAATTACCCCATTGAAATTTTTATACTCAGTCATTTTGTTCCGAAAATCAATAACTTCATGCTTTCTTAATTTTTCTTTTTAAGTGTTCGCATATAATGCTCCCGTCTTATCTTTTGCTTTAATTGGATCATCTTTTGTTCCGTATTTACTCACAAAATACTGTCCAGTTGAATTTTCGGCCGAAATGTTGCAGTACCTCTTTCTCGTGCTCATGATGTCCAAGAAAAAAAAAAAAATTGTATTTCAAAAAAATTAATATGTGCAGTTAAAGTACTGTGAATATTCCCTAAGTTTTACACATTTTCAAAGGAAAATCCCTCAATCCCTTTAGTACCCTAAATATCCCTACAAGAGGGATTTTCTCCTACACCTGGTAACATTGCCACCCACCCCCACCCCCCAAAGTGAAAGAATAATTAATTCAAACACGTATGATTTTTGACAATAATATTAATGTAAATGATTCGACTGTCTCAGTAAATGTTCAGCACGCATTCAGGATTGAAATGTTCCATTCATTCCCTCTCTATAATTTTTATAATGTACGGTCACCCCACTTTAATTTACCTTCACCAAATCATATGTTGCTTGGTCGTTACACTTTTTATCAAATCACCCTCCCATAAAACATTTTCAATGTTAAAAAACTGTAATTTTCTCTACACTCTCAGTTTTCTCGCATAATATTGAAAATAAAATTTATTTTAAACAATAAATCCGTTAATTAAGAATGATGAAAAACTGATGAATCTTTTCTTTTTATTCTCAACTTTAAAAAAAAAAAAAAAGTTCTCCACATTGATCCTTGAAAAATGAGAATTCTAAGAAGAAATCTGGCAAGAATGGGATGAGGATCCGGAAAACTGATAATAAGGGAGAATCCAATTAAACTTGTTACCCCCAATACATACTCGCCTACAGTCAGGGTCATATCCTTTTTTTTCTCTCTCTTTCCTCATTATTTTTTCACATTCATCTGAAATGATGTGTTTTAATTAAGAATAATACAGATCCTGGATGATATCACTATTTTATAATTGCATCACTAGCTTCTGTTTTTTTTTTTTGATACTTATGTTTAAATATTATCTTTTCAAATAATTGAAATCTACATATTTCATGTTGTTAAATTTAACAGTCCGCTGGAAATCATCTTATTTAAAATGATTTGCTATTGATTAGCAGTTGTCTAATTGAGAAACAATGGTGTAGTAATGAAGGAAGTTTTCTAAATTTTGGTGTTTTTCTTAAAGACTATGAAATAATAAAAAGAAACTAAATAAAGTAGATTATTGTGGAGGTGGAACATTGCAAGTTCATTTCCAGCAGCCCTATTTAATTGGTGATTTTCTTAATTCATTCATCGTCAGAGCAAATTCACCAAGTTCCTGTAGAAAGTTTACTTCAACGTAATATTTCTGCTACATTCGACACTTGTTGATTTGTTGATTGTGTGGGAGGTTATAAGGTTATGTTACTATGTGTGTTTGTGTTTAATGACATATTTAATGATATATTTCTCGTGCCCTTCATGAGTTCCAAAAAAAAGACCTATTTCGTAAAGTCTGCCGCTCTTACGTTTAATCAATTTTAATTTGTAATTTTATAGCTGTACGAGGCGGCAAAGCGTTCTAATCTGAACCGAATCCAAACAGTTCAATCTAAAGTCCTCCAACATATTACAGGTTGTCCCTAATATGAATCCAATCTCACCTTACACAATGACCTCAACATTCCCTTCGTCACCACCCTTGCCTCATTTATCTACAACAGATATTTCATTGCAGAATTCAATCTTACTCTAACCCTCTAGTCAAGGAATTATCATCTCAAACTCTCCCAGGATACTCACAACGACGCTTAAAGAGTTGATGGCCCCGCGACCTCATAATTACTTAATGGTATTCATCACGGGATGATTACCATTTAAGACCATCACACCACATTTTGTTTATAACAACACATTTACTTATTGTATTTGGAATATGCAGTTGTAAATTTCAAATAAATAAACTAAAATTTTTTTTTGTGTTTGTCATAATTCAATAAAGTGTTTGTGAGAAAAATCTATTGTAGTGTGAATTGTGCCTATTACTTTGGCATCTTTTATTATTTTGTATAAAGTAACAGAAAAATTATAAATAGGTTTCAATAATAAAATTCTAGTTTTCAGTCTCTCTGCATCATCAATTTTATTTTGTTTTATTTTACTTGTTTTTGAGTTATAAAAATCTAAACTTAAAATTTGGTTTAAGACGATCAAATTCAAGCGACCTTTGAACCCCCCTGAGCTGTCCTACATCTCTATATGTGTGCTTTAATATTTAATACTTTCAATTAAAAAAACTTAATATTCATTACCACTTACAGTAAAATAATAAAGAATCAATAATATAATCTTAAAACTTATCTAAACAAGAATCTTATAACAAAACCCGAAAACTTCTAAATTAAACAAATATGGCAAATCTCATATAAACCAAACCAAATTCACTTATCTCTATTGTATAACCCACAACTGTTGTTGCATAATTAATATTGATCAGAATACAATTAATTAACTAAACCTAAATTTCCTTAATATATAACAACTAATTAATACAATATCATTTAGAAATATATAATCACACAAAAATGTACATGTACAACCATCAAAAATAAGCAAATTTACTAAGCAAGAATCAAACTTATTTTAGAAAGAATTTATAATTGATACATGATGGGATTATTATACAGACTATAAATTATACGACTTTAAATCGCTTTTGTAAGGTACGTTTGTGCTCCCGTTTTTTCAACATTTTGTCATAGTTTAATTAAAGATTCCAAGCCGTAATTCTTCCTCAAATTTACAAAGATCAAATGAACTAAAAGAAGTGTCAATCTGCTAGAAAAAAAAAAAAAAACCCTCTGTTAAAAATTATCAGGTCTATAATTTTAACAAAGTCTTTGTTTACTCAAACCATTTGTTAATGCTAAGTTAATTTAAGGCTTTGTTTTAACACTCAAAATAGATTTAAGCAATTTTTTTGTGAAATACAAATCTAGTGATTATGAGTTGGAAGAGCATTTCTAAATTTGCTTAGAGTTAAGTAGTAAATGAAGAGCGATCTGTGCAGAGGGGGAGGATTATGCCCTCTTTTCAGTTGATGACGTAAACACTGTTAGGGGATGGCCCCAATGGACAGGACGTTTCACATTAATGTACTGGCTGTGATTTATAGGTTTGTATGTTCTCTTAGGAAATCGTGACTAAGTGGTGCCCCCTATCTGCTTAGTTGTAACACCTACATTGTAAACAATGTCATAGTATTAGAGTGTCCCTGTTTTAATCACGTTTCGACTTAGTTAATGTAAATGTCTAGTACTGTCCGTTCCCGGCAATCAATCTCAATACATTACAAACTAATTCCTTTAGTAGAATTTCTCTCCGCTACCAACATCTGATACACGTACATACATACATACATACATACATACACATACAAGCAACGAAGAGGACATTGGTAAAATTTCTAATTATACTAAACAACTTATAAGCAACACAAGTTATATAAACCCATTAGTTTATAATACCTTCATAAAATAATAATTTCTTAATCTCAGCTCTAATTGGATGAACTCATTATCTGATCTAATTAGCTGTAAATACTCAATGAAAAGTTATTAACAGTTTGTAGGTTGGGTAATTAAGCGAATAATTTTCACAGTCACCTTAACCGTATTACATTAATCTGACAAGGAAACTGTCTCTAAATTTAGATAAATTGAAGATAAAAAAAAGTTGTAAAGCTGGAGAAGCCAACAGTTAAAATAAAATGTCTGGCGCGAAAAACTCACACGAATTTTTCTTATTCCAATTAATGCAATTTAATTAAACAAATAATCTTTAAAATTGCAACGTTTACAATGTTTAATTAGGCATAACATGGAAATGTTACTTTACAATAGGTTTTTAGTTATAGGACTTTGAGTTTTTTTGGAATTTCCTCGAAAACGACTCCCTTTCAACTTAACTGCACAGATATGTAATGGTACCGCAAAGATAATACAACCACAGCAGAGAGAAGAGAGGCCCTCTCAGGTTAACAGAGACTACTCTCTGACTTAGGCAGGCTAGAGTGGGAGAACCTGTGTATATAAGCCAGTGGGAATTTATCTAGAGGATATCTATCAGATACAACCATACAACTATACATCGCATCGTGTCTTTACTCACGCCATTCATGTAAACTTAGCTACATTATATTAGTGTCTTCATATCTCGTTCATTTAATCAAATCTAATTTTTCTCCTCAAGAACTGCATTATAGATATAAACCTTTCACTTTTATTTGCAACATTTTTTAGGCAGTTGTGCGGAATTTCTGGCGATCAATTTCAGAATGTAAAGTTGTAATATTTTCGACGCATTCTTCTGGACTACATTGTAATCATACTTCTTCTATCTTTCTGGGGGTAGATACTTGTTCCCACTACTCTACTTTAATGTTAGAACATATGAGTAAAATTTGAAGTGTGGAGAAAATTTTAACAATTAAATTGTATTGATTGGAGAGAAAGAAAGCCTTGGGTGTACGTCACTAATAGGTCCTGGATCATCACTACATTTCCGCGTCACTGACACATCCATGACTATCATTTCCATTACTTTGTCACAGACAAGCCTACCAGTTCGCAACCTATTACTATATTACTGATCCATCTTGACTATAACCGGATAACTGTATCACTGACACGACCTACATCACCACTACATTACTACGTCACTGACAGGCCTTGGACCATCCAAAAATCGTATAAAAAACTTAATCCTTAAAACATATGAGTAAAAATATAATCAAGAAATTATCATGAAGATGCTCTCCCGCTTGCGTAAGTTCTAAATATAACTTATTAGAATATATTATATTGTAATTAGTTAACGTAGTGCATAGCTTAATTAAATTCTCGTCTAAAACAATACCATTCATTTCTTACCTAATTAAAAATAATTTAATAAGTGTAAGTCGATGATGTATATTTTTTAGTTTATGTATTAGTTTATTTAATTTGTTTCGTTGAGAACACCAGAAATACCGGCTCTTCATTAAAAATAACAAAATATATATGGAAAGGCAGATATTTCTTTAGTAAGAGCAGTTTTATTGTGTTATGTTGTTTCCTTCCTGAATTGGTAAAGACCAGAAATAGAAATTGCAAACCTCGCTTCCTTCTACTGTTAGTCACGACTACCGCCTCGAGGACTACTGCTTCCTTCCAACTGCTCCTTTATAAGGCCTAACTTCATAATCACCTAAAGATCTAAACCATTACTGTTCTCATACTTCTCTTATAATGTCTTGTCTGTCTGTCGGCCTGTCTGTTTCCTTCTTAATTCTCTCGCTCTCTCTTGCTCTCGCGCCCCTCTCTCGCCCTCTGACTATCTCTGCCATTCCTTTATATTCACATCTCCCATAATCCGATTCACCACCTCACAATTTCTTCCTTTTTCCACAGAGTCTGGGTATAAAAAAAACCTTTCCTTTGGCGAGAAAATCTCTTTTCAACTTTCTATTCAAAACATTAAGAGAGAAATAAAGAGGGTCGCTACAAAGAGTGATAGATAGAGGAAGGGAAATAATTCACTTTTAACTCGCAAAGCAAGTTTTTGTCCAATTCATTGTAAACCAACCGCATAAAGAAGAAGATGCTGACTAACTTTTTCCATTCTCTCCCAAGGGTAGTGATTTGTTCGTGTATATATATTTTATAAAGAATACCATAAAATATGAAAAATATATACACAACTTTTTTTTTTAATCTTATTTATATAATGAACAAAAAATGTATTATAAAAAAAATCCGAGATGGAGTTGAAATTTAAATTAAAAAAAATTCTGTAGATACACAAGTAAGCTTATTAAAAAGTACCTTGTTAGCCTATTATACTGTTAGGTTTTTACTAAACTTGTATTTGAACATCAATGTTGCCAAGCCAAACTTTTCACTGGCTAAAAAATGGATAATACGTACATAAAAAATATTTGAGGAAAAGATATAGAAGCTTGCTGGCTTTCGAATACAATACTTGTTTTTTTTTTCTTTCTTTCTCTTACTCATCATAGTATTAAGAACGAGCAATTTTTCGATATCGAATTATCTCCGGAAATATATGTTTAGATCGCCTGAGTTTGAAAAAGTGGCTTTTAAAAAAAAGCGGCCTCTGTGTGTGTGTGTGTGCGTGATGGGTTTGTGTATATATGAACAGCATAATTCACAAACAAACAAAAAAAATGCAGATTTTAAACTTGACATTCCGTTTTGGATATTACAATGGGATCCGGATGGGAAGTTATACGTTAAAATTCCTCAACGGAAAGTATAACTTTATTGAAAAACACTTTTTCAGTTTTGGTTTTTGCATATTGCTCGAAAAAAAAGCTTCCAAACGATGGCTTATTTAGAGCTACAACTTTACTGAAACATTTCTCTTCTGATTAATAGTCTAAATAATACTAATCAGTATTAAGTATTAAGTATTATATAAATAATACTAATTAGAATTAAATATGTTTGTCAAAATTCTGAGTTTGCAAAAATAGATTGATCTGAAAGTTCTTTTTAGTTTTCTGCAATTTTCTCCATAAAAAACACATATAAATTTCCTTAAATTTGGTATATTATGTGTAAATACCAATTACATTTCTTTGAAACTTTTTTGCTGAAAAAAGCGGCAAAAATGTAAAAGGGGTTTTGTGGAAAGGGGAAATTTTTGCACTTCATTTGTTTTTATAGTGTTTAGATTTTCCGATTGATATGAGAGTCGACTAAACATCTAATAAGAATGAATTATAACTGCAATTTATGACTTTTATAGACATTTATGACAATTTAGAATTTATGACAATTTATAGACTAAACATCCGGTAAGAATTAATTATAACTGCAATTTATGATGTTTTAATCGATTTATGAAAGATAGTCGTGTGAGTGTTTCACACCAGATTTTTTGTGTGTTTTTTTTTAACTTTACGAAATTGCGTTTTCATTGGAAATACCTGTTTTGAGGAAACCTTATTAGGAAAAAACAAAATGTTTGTACTTATTGTATAATTATACTTACGAGTATTCGTGTGCGTTTTGTATGTTATATCCTTAAGGGACGAATTAAATCAGTGATAGTACGCTGGTGTAATAATAGCAGAAATGATACTCAGAGTACTCACGCACTGCAATGATACTTACAATTTACTCACAATTTATATATTTTATGTTTATACTTAGTGAGGAAAGAGTGTATAGAGAAGAATTGTGAGTGGCCGAATGATATGGCGTGCGTAGCGTCAGTGAATTCTTGACGATTTAGCTGGTTATAATCTTGTTCTAACGATCGTATAGATATTTCTTATTACCTAACTGGTTAATAACTTTCTTGTATTATAGAATGTTTCTTGAAGCAGGTTGAAAATTGATTTTGCTCGATTGGAATTTGATTATAGACTGTTTGAAAGTTGATTATGATGACTTCATCAACTTGAAATATGTTCGTGACAATCAGAAAACCCGGAAAAAACACTGACATGGGCTCCAGAATTTGTTGCTTATCTTATACGAAATCCGGATAGTTCGGGTGAAGCTTAGTGTTTATTACACTTGCATCACATTAGGTGTTTCTTATACATAAATGTAACAAGTAGATGCGCTATATATGGGCATCTGGCTACTATTAGCCAAAATTGTCAACATGGAGTCCTTAGTGCCATTGTGACGAGAAAATTTATAAGTATATATATTTATTTCTCTCTGAATTTGGAAAGCGGAAGTGCTAAGTTCTTGTCCAACAATGCTGACCTTAGCATTTCTCCCTAGGAACATCTACGGCCCGGTGATGAGCTATGTTGTCCTGGAAGCAGAGCACATGATCCAGAGACTGAACAATTCTGTTTATAAATCACCGTACAATCTGATGCATACTTTGAGACAAAACCCATTAAGGAAAAAATACATAACCTGCTCCTTTTATATATATAGTTTCTACAAAAATATAGATTTTTGGAGGATCCTATGGGAGTGATAAGCTCAGTCTTCTCACTATAATGTCATTTCATACCTAATTTATTGTTTTCATTATAAACTATACTGGGAAATAAGAGAATTTAATACTCAGTGAAAAGTTCTACTTTTAAGAAAATTCGTAAATTAAAACGTTGGTAAGTTGTAGCATAGTTGGGTACATTGTGAAAAACAATTCGTACAGATCTGTCCTACTTACAAATACTGCAAAGGTTTCTTCAAGTTTGGTTTAAGAGAAGAGTATTCTTGATTGATTTTTTTTTAATAAATCTAAAGAAGTAACTAAATAAACGGCTGGAGAGTCATTTTTAATATATGCAATATCCAAATTCCAAATTATGAAAAATTTAGGAATTTATATTCTCATTTAAACAGAAAGTTTTCATTGATAAATTAATTTAATTGAAAGTTCAATGATTGTTCCCATTTTCTACCACTGGAATTTATCTACACGGAATTTGTCAATAATTTCCTGGAAGAAATCTTATCAGAAATTCTAGAAGAACCTTCCTCTTGATTTAAAAAAGAAAAGAAATAAAAATACGTAAAGCTCTTTGGTGACCACCCTCTCTGGACGTAGCTTCAGAAGTTATCTTGACCAATATTATCTTGGTAAGTGACTTGGAAAGATCAACCCCCCCAATACATGCGCTTGTTCTCTTGGCTAATCTTATCTCTATAGATATTTTTTATAAGGAAAATCTTAAAGAAAAGTTTATACTACCCCACATAGCGCTTGGAGACACCCTATCGTGGGATTAGTGTAGTTTGTTTATAAAATTTGTGGCCAAAAAGTGAGAGACCTACACTAAAATATTTGCGGAGAGTTTCTGGACTTCCTTTCCAACAGCAGCAAGAAATAATGATAAATTAACTTGCTTTAATAAGTCATTAATGTTTACAGTTAATTAAAATTGTAAAGTTGTACTTTCAATAAATTAAGAGATTAAAAGTAGGTGCAGTGTTGCCAAATTTTAATAAAAACAGAATATAAGTTTTTGATAGGGGTATATAACAGGTATATTTTGTTCGTCCACGAAGTGAAATCTTTTCGTGTTAAAAGAAAAAAAAATGTATGAAATTATATGGTATTTTGGCAGGACCGCAGCATGATTTCGTGTTAACCGATTTTTCATGTAAAGCGTTTTAGTGTTAAACATTTTTCACTGCATATAAAAATAGTATATCCGGTATTTTAGCCGTCGTAACATGCATATTTATAGTTTTCCTGACCGAATTCGGATTTTCATCCATCGTCAGAGCCAATTCACCAAGTTCGTGTAGAGAATTTACCTCAATTTAATGTTTCTGATACACTCACACTTGTTGGTTGGTTGACTTGAATTGTATTTGGTGTGTTGAGTTGTTGTATGTTTGTAGTAGCCTGCAGTGGCTTGAGCGGTCTAGTAAAAGGGCTTGTGAGTATATATGTTTAAGAGAGAAGTAATAAGAAATAATTAAGAAAACACTAGTAGATTAAATTAAATATATTATCTTTAAAGATATTTAAATGCTATTCAATAACACAGCAATATGCTTATTAATTTACTGAAATTAGTTGGAATAAACTGTTATGTTATAACTTAAACTGCCACTAATTCTAAGAGAGCAAAAAACAAGTGTACTGCTTGAGTGTCTGTTTTAGACTCTCTTGAAGGAATGTCTTCTAATTGTTCGTTCAAATCTTCCCCTGTGAAAAGAAGGGGTAGACAATGCTAACAAGATTCATGAACTTTTCCTGTAACTGTACTCTTCTACCTGCGTGTGCCCTTTTTTGCCAACGAGCTTGCATATCCTTCATATCGTAATTTTCTTTGAATAAAATAGATATAATTTCTTGCATCCATCACAACATATATAAAACCAACAAATGTGAGTGTAACAGAAACATTAATTTGAAGTGAACTGTCTACATGAACTTGGTGAATTGGCATTGACGATGGATGAAAATCCGCAACCGGTCAGCAAAACTATAAATATGCATACTACAACGGATAAAATACCAGATGTTATCCAGCATTGCGGATCCATCCACATATTAAAAAAATGGTATAAGTTAAAAATATTGCTTATATTATTTCTATATAATATTCTTGCATGATCTAAGCTCTATTAGTCTGCAATAATTTCTAGGAAAAAAAAGTTCTAAACTTTTAAAAATAGAAATGATTGTTTACTATGAAATAGATATTTCTCTTAAAATTAGACAATATTTAGCCATACCGCTAATGCCAACGGGCTGTGCTTGGGTTCACAAGAATTCAGCATTCCTGAAGAGGTACATGGCTACCACTTTTCCATCAATTAATCCCTCAACCCCTTGCCTCAGCCCACAATGAACCCATGAGGTTAAGGAACATCTCACTTATTCGGAAGTCTCGAGTTATAGAATAGAATGGAAAGAAACATAAAATAAATAATCGTACTTACTCAATTATATGAGTTATGAAGTTAAACAGTTCCTTTCTTTTTCTTGTTTTCGTCAAAGCTTTACTTTTGTTGGCTAAAGTAGATAATTAATGGCTTGATTGCTTGCCGTCAAGTTCAGCTGTTGCTTATTCCCTAAGGGTATACTTATATGCAAGGAAACAAAATGAGAGAATCATGTATATAATGTGAGCTTTAATAAGGTGAGAGTTAAGCTCACAAGTCTGAGAATGTATTTTGTGTGTGTGTGTGTGTGTGTATATATATATATGTGCGTTGTGTTTGTATTTTACTTGACTAGCTTCACTTTGAGTTAATATGAAATTCACCACAAACACCTTTATACTTGGCTTTGTCAGATAATTTCTCCTTCACTTAATAAATACAATAGACGTTATGTCATAGAATAATAAGCTGTCGTAACATAGCAACGTATGTTATAAATGTTACCATGTTTTAAATATTATTCTAAAGCTCAAATATTATTAGTAATTATGTATAAATAAAAAAAAAGAAGTCACTTTCATTTTATTTTTTTGGGTAATAGACCCGATACTCGTAGAAGTAGCGAATAAGTTGGAGAATGCTGCAGGAATCAAAGGGCTTGCCGGGATCCAAGGTAATGAATATGTCGATATCCTAGCGATTTCTATTGAGCACTGAAATTAGTTTTCGTAAAAAATTGGTTCAAAAATTTTGCATATGAGGTTTCAGCTCAATCGATTTCATATCCAAACAATCGCTGTACCCAAAATTTGTAGATGTAATGCTGTGGAATCAATTTGGAATGTTTGGATTGTACAGAGTGCTTAAGGTACCTAGCAAATATTAAATGTGTTTACATGGCATAATCTGAAACAAATTAACTAATAGTTTATAATTGGTTGTTATTCCAACCGTGACGTTGCAGTTTACCAGGGAGGACGAGAATTTTCTCACCAAATTGAAACCTGAAATTTCCATGATCAAATTGAAATTTACAACTGTTCAGCGAATTAATTGTTACAGCATTATTAAAAAAAAAAAATTCTTGTGTGAAACACTCATACAACTTTCGTTTACTCAAATTAATACAATTTAATTACAAAATTTTTCTTTAAAATTGTCAGTTTTTTCAAAACCAATCAGATGAGCTGGTCATGAAAAAAATTTGATGGAAGTTATGTACCTCAGCGGCCCTCATAGTGGGCGCCGTCTGCCGCTTTAAAATCAGTTTTTTAGGGAAAATATTACAATTAAAAGGGATACGTGTTTACGGATGGATCTAGATCGATCCATGGAGTGGGTTGTGCCACGTGGAACCCCCAGACTGGCAGCTCCAAGAAGTACAGGCTTTCCGCCTCGGTATATACGGCGGAATTGGTAGCAATCTGGAAAGCAATAGGGCTGGCAGACAAGATAAGTCAGAAGAGGGACAACACTGTGGTAGTTTTCAGTGATTCAAGAAGTACACTTCAGTAGATAAAATGCCCAGGTGATGCAATAGACCCGATACTCGTAGAAGTAGCGAATAAGTTGGAGAATGCTGCAGGAATCAAAGGGCTTGAATATGTCGATATCCTAGCAAAAGATGCTATTAAGTCGGGTGAAGAAATTCCGATAGCTAGTTGAGAGTTATTAACAATGCTTTGGAAAGTAAGTATTTAGAATTATGGCAGGATCAATATGGAAAAGAATATAGAGGCAAATATTATTCACACATACAGCCTCGAATCCCTTGTAGACCTTGGTTTGAAGAGTTGGAGGGGGAAAGGCAATTTTATACCACGATAATGCGATTGAGGTTTAACCATAATCTCACCAAGCCGCTCCTTTATAAAATACGCATCGTAAATAGTCCCACATGCGATTGCGGTAACGGAGAGGATGGCGACATCAATCATTTATTCTTTAGTTGTAAAATGTATAGTAAAAAAAGGAGAAAAAACATTTGTAACCGAACTGCCCAAGTATGTACGATTTCCTTGTAGCACAAAAAGCATATTGGCACTAATGGAAAAGGAAGCGCTTGTTTGCATATATAAGTTAATCAAAGGGAATAAAATGAAAATATAAGTCGGATTAGGAATTATCTTTCGGTATACTGCAGTTCATTTCACTTATACTAGACACCAAAACAACATAATATTCAAAGGCATTAACCATAAAATTGTTTCAGATATGACATGTCTAAAGATTAAGGATAAGAGCCGCAACGCTCAAAATACCCTTATCTCTGCAGGGATGGAGAATGAAGAAGGGGAAGAGGGTGCAGAAGCCTAGTGGAAGACTACAAGAGACATGTCAATTTGAAAAGATAGGGCTGGTTTTTTCCACCAACATATTGGCAGTTGCATTAGAAGCCAAGGTAGTTAATAATGTCAATATGTTGGTTTTTTCCAGCCCTCAAAATCAAAATAACTGGTTAATGTCAAAACAGACAAAACCAAAAAACAAATAAATAAATAAATAAATAAAAGGGATACGTTTTTATTTGCGCAATGAGAATTTCAAGATAAAAGGAAATCATTGTAGCCTCTTTTGAGAAAAATTCCAAAATAACTCAAATACCTGCTCTGTAAAGTCGCACTTCCGGTTAACCGAGTTTCTTCAAATTTGGAATTCTTTCAACGCTTCTAATTTATATTAACATATAGGTGAAAAAAACATGCAGTGTACTGAAGTGTCACTTTAAAGTTACTTCCCCTCAGAACCCCCCAAAATGATCAATTTCTCCCGCGAAAATTTTTCCAAATAACAGTTATAAGTATTTATATTATGTTGATAATATATGAAATTTAAAGAAAATCATTGGAATCGTTTTAGAGAAAATCGCGAAAAACCGGAAACCAATAAAAATCATTCAGTAAACTCGCATTTCCGATTAATGGTTTTGTCAGAAACCTTCGTGTCATATGCAGTGGTAGTACCTAAACAGAATACCAATTCTTCCTGTGATTTGTCGTTTATGAGTTATTTTGTTCATACACACAAATCATCCGTTGAAACCTTATTTTGCTTATTCAAAACTTCATTCTTTCTAGTCAAAACATAATTTTGAAAATTGGTCACCATCTCAATACTTTCTTTTACTAAGAGTAAGGGAAAGTAATAAAAGCGATGAAATTAATATAGGCTATCCGGGAGTGAAGCTTGATAGAATTGAATAAAAAATTATATATGTTACGCTCAAAGACCGAAAATGCTGATTGAGCGAAAAAACAGCTCAGAACGCGTTGCAGTCACAACCACATCGCAAAATTCGTGTTATGGTTTTTATGAAAACGCTCACGACGCGTTGTGGCAATCAACGAAAGATCACATAGCGAAATTCGTGTCATGGCTATCATGCTATACGACCACAACGCATTATGGCAATGAAGAAAAGCCATAACGCGTTCTGAGCACAAGTTGGTGTAACCATATCACGACGGACAGGTTGTAACTTGTCGGCTTGAGTACAACGATGCATTAAAACATCAGTAGAGTTGTTTATTCGTTTCTTGTCTCTGAGGGTGAACGTATATTAGCGCTAACCATGACCAATATAAAAGAAGTGTTTTATGATAAATTACGTGAGTTTGTCGAAAGGAGCACTGATCGCAGTTTTATCATGCGTACAGAAAAATATGAAATGTTACTTAATGAAACAAAACAGTCTCAGCTTCCTTATAAAAAACAACCAGTATCTATCTTCAAAGCAATATCGTCGTCTTAAACGATTGGTGACACTGAGAAGTTGGTTGAAGCTGGAGCATATAGCAAAAGTTCAAAAATTCGTTACTTCTGCAAAACAGATGAACATGGTTCTAATATGGTTCCATACGCGTCATGGCTTTCCTTCATTGCCAGAATGCGTTGTGGGTTGTATAGCATGATAGCCACGACACGAGTTTCGCTATGTGGGCTATGAGCCATTACACAATTTCGCGATGTGTATGCTTTACAGTGACCACAACGTGTTGTGAGCTGTTTTTTCGCTCAATGAGCATTTTCGATCTTTCAGCGTAACATATATATATTTTGATAATCCTAAATATGAAAAAAATATTTTGTGACCATTGTGTATGTATGTTTAAGACGAAAGATTAATCCGTCAAGAACCAGTAGTGAGATTCTTTTTTTCAGTTTCTAGCTATTTTTCTTGAATCAATATTCAACGATTTTCTTCATTTCACAGATTAACTAAATACTTATCACTTTTATTTGCAAAATTTTCCAAGATAATTGATTTTTTGGAGGATTCAGGGAAAGCTATGAAGTTAATCTTTCCTTTAAGTACCACTGTCCTCTTCAATAGGTTCCCTATCCCCATAATAAAAAAATTCCTTTAAAATCTAAAATATTTCCTTTAATCTTGGAATACTAACTGCACAGATACTATAATGGTGGCAAGAAATGAGTGATAAATTGACGAAGAATGATGGTGTAAATTATGAATGGTGAAAATGGCGTAATTGAGAATATACGACCTGCCATAAAATTCATAATTTGTATTTACATATTTAGAAGTTAAGAGAGTTTATAGAGGATGGAGTGTGACCGAGCGGAATAAAATGAATGATGATGGTAGCTTGTTGAATGTAGACTGGAGTAGCGTTGCTGTCATGAGTGGCTTGAAGAATGATGTGACTAGTTAAAACTCTTGCCTGTTCTAACGGTGGTTAGCTTGTCTGGCCGGACGAAAGATGACGGATCTTTTAAGGTGGATGTGTTAATTGACTGTATATACTTTAATACTCCTTTAAGTAAAGTTGGTGACTGTCCTTAACCAAACACAGATGGCCAGCTTATCTTCGATTTCTCTTACATCTAGAGACAGGTTCTAGGGTGAGAGATCGGCTGTGAAGTCCATTTCCCAATACAATGTTGTGGATCTGACTGAGTGTGCAATGTGTCAGCGCGGTAGAGGTTGCTAAAAGAACTATTGAGTCTAGCTTTTGTTTGGCGAATTTGCAGGCTTTTGGTTGCCTAACTAAATCTATAACTTTTATTTCAAATATTTTCCCTAGAAATTAATTGATTTTAGGTGGGTATTGCGGAACTTGTTACAATGCAATCAAATTGAGATAAACATAATTCCTTAAAAACAAACAACTATAATCCCCACTATATTCAACCATTTTCTTGAGAATAAAAATAGCCTTATGAAAATTTAATTTGCAGGGATTTCTAGTTTCAGAGATAGTTGCAATATTAAACTTTCCTCTAAAGTGCCCATTTTGTTTCTTCATTAATATTAACAATCCATTAAGTTTGTTGATTAAAGTTCAACTTTGAAGAAAATTGGTTAACCGGGAAATTCCGAAATTTATCTCAGAAAGGGTATTAAGTTAAATTTAGTGTAGTCCTAAGGATTTACTCTTTTTTTTTTGGAAACTGGTTTGAAACAATAGAAAATTGTTCTAATACCTTTAAATTTACAATAGAAGGCCGTTCCTTCCACTATACAATGGGTAGAGGAAATATATTGGGGGTTAATTTATGTGATTGAAAAAAGAAAGTGAATTAGTACTACCCGAAACTATTATAAATTTGTAGTTAGTGACAAAGTGCTACAACCAGCCTTCAATCTTCATTTGTATGTTAAGTCGTTTAAACAAAATAATTCCTTACCAAATAAGTTTTTAGTTTTGTTTTCGTAGACACATTATAAGATGTATTTATTATTTTTTTGATTGTTTGCTAATTATATTTATATTTTGTATATGTCTGTTTATTTACTGCTTATACCTCGTATGGTCAAGTGAAAGCAGACCCCCACGCAGATCTCTTTGAGAAAAGATTCCTATAAAGTGTTATAATAAAGTTAATAAATATTAAAATTTCTTAATCTATTTGTCAATCCCCTTCAAACATTATATTTCAATAGACGAGGTACTTCCTGGCGGTCAGCAATATAGTCACAGATTTGCAGAGCTCTTCATGCCCTGAAAACCAACGGGTATATTGTACTGATTTGTCAATTTATTGTAGTAATAATTGCCGTTAGAAAAAGTCATGTTTATTTTCAAATTTTTGTTTGTTAATTTTCGGAAAATATCGCAATATTTTATCAATTTATTAAAAGGAAAGTTTTCAAACCTTTTGTTGTAGTGATACAATGTTTTAGAAGGTGATACAAGTTATGAATAAGTATTAAGGTGATGGTTAGAAAATGATGTGTCGTACAAGGTCAACAGGTTAGAGACCATGAACTTGTAATGAGTTTGAGGGAAGGGGAAGTTGTAGAAGGGTGTGTTAGGTTGTTAGAGACTTTCATTAGTAATAAGCCATAAGAGAGTGAGTGGAATGGGTGAGGGTTTGTGAGTGAGAAAGGATGGAACGTGTGTGAGTGTGAGTGGCGTGTGGGTGGAAGGATATGTGCGTGAGTGGGGCATGCCCAATTATTATCTTCAACAATGGGACACTTCTTCATACAACTTCCCCACAGTGTACGTGCGTATCAAAGGTGGGTACTGGACCGATTTCTTCTGTACACTTATTTACACTTCCCAGTCACGTATGAAGCATTCACTCACCGTCTAAAGACTTTTTATCATACTATTGTAGTCCCAAAAGAAATACACTATACAAGCTCCAGTTATAACTAACTGGAGTATTAATTAAATGGTATCTATAAGAGATAAAAAGAAAAGTCAGCAATCTGCATATTATCACAGATTTACAACAGTTTTGATAAGGCCAAAAAATATGATGCTGCACAATCAAATCTTAGATTGAATTCTGTGTAGAAATTACTAAGCCAAGATGCTTGTCGATGTGGATTGTAGACAAATAGAAAGTCAGTCTTACTAAGTGAGGATGCATCAAGGAAAAAAAGTTCGAGAATCAGCTGCAAGGAACTTCAAGAATTTTCAAAGGAATTAACGAATGCGCAATGTTCATCATGATGGATGGCATGTCCATCACCAGAAACTGAATTATTAGTCTCTAACAGTGATTATCAAAGTATGCGTGGCAGCTAGCAGGGTATCATGGTCATAAATTTGGAACAAAGTTAAACTTTGGATACACTGAATTCTTTAAATGAGTCTCTTGAAAAATACGGAGACTTACATTTTGCAACTAAAAACTCCATTTTTCACACAGAATTTGAAAGAATGAAAGACATGGGAGAAAATATGAAATATTGCTTTTCTTGTCTAAACAGAGAGGATAACGCTTTTAGAGCTGAGTGAAGAATTCTAGGCTGTGAAAGAAACCCACTTGACACAATTCAGCACTCTCTTTAACAAGTACTTTATATAAGATGTAGAATAATACAATTTGATCGAAGATCCCTTCTGTCAAAAAATTCTCTCATTTTTTCTCCATTGCAGAAGATGAAGAAGAGCAATATGATTTCTGTACTTTATTTTAGTTCTTATTCATTCTGTTTGCTTAGTTTATACCACGTTTCTTGTAAAAGGGGTAATTAGCCCGTTTATCTTAAATAAATACGAAATTGCATCGGATTTCCCACTGAACTCCATGTTCTCACTTAACAGATTATAGGAGAAGAGTGAAAGAACAGTTTATCCCGATGCGGCTAACCTGCGAGATTAAATTCCTTTTACATCATGTTTGGGGCGCACACAGAGAGCCATTAATATTGCGGATCAATGGTATAAGGCAGAAGGCCTATCCATTAACCCCCACAAAACCAAAATGCTTCCCTTTTGAGAGAAGAGTAACTTATCAGGGGCTTGGAGCAGTCGATACTTTAGGGGCGAGAGAATCCTCTCTACCGTGGAAGCTAAATATTTCAGAGTCAATTTTTAGTAAAAACTGGCATGGAAGTGCCATTTAAATGATATTACAAACAAAAAGCATCAAACGCCAATTGGATTCCCTCTCAATTCATCGGCATATCATCTCCATCATTCTAAGGGAATTATTACATCCCTTGAGAGGAAAGGAATAGCTAAGTGGTTAGCGTACTGGAATCCCCCGTGGAAGCTACCCTTAGATTTTTTTCTTCCTAGGAGCCTCTAAGCTCACTGTCCAGTGATGGACAGTGTTGTCTGTAACTAGAGAACACTGTCCGGAAACCGGCAGTGCACTGAGACAGCCAATGACCATAGATGTTGTCGCGCCTTAAATTAAAAAAAAAAAAAAATTCCTTGAGCGGTCATTAAATTCTAAAATTGTTTGTTTTCAATGTCTCTTTGACACTTAAGGATATATTCGTTTTACTACTTCTCATATTTAAAATAATAAACCGCAAAGCTGTTGCTTATTGTTGATTCGGTCCCCAATCTTGAATATTATTTGATGTATTAATGTGTTTAATATACATCATAATATGTTTCCTATTCACCTCCACAACTTGATCCATAGTTGGATGTTAATCCCGCCTGAAAAAATAAGCATTCATTACTTTACATAGAAATAATATTTTATGTTGTAAATTGGATGTTGAGGTTCGCTCATACAAAAGAACTCTTTTTAAGTTTCTAACTGAAGTAATTCTAACTGAAAATTTTTGTAAGTACATTTCCTAAGTTATTTCCACACTTTACTCTTCTTATATATGCCACATATTGTCAAAGTTTCAATAGTTGTGATTTAGTTTAATATTGATCTGTTCTGCAACAATAGTTTAAAATAAATTTAAATGTGCTATATATATATCACAGCTTTTATTTAGTTTATTCATATAGTTTATTTTAAAAATTTTTACTTTGAAAATATTTATTTTAAGTTCATATTTTATGTTGGTTTTATTTATTTTTTTTTTTTGTATTTGTATTAAACCTTTGTAAGACCCTGAAGAAGGTAATAAATTTGCCGAAACGTCGGTAGAAATTTAAAAAGAGGTCTTTTGTATGACCGAACCCTCAAACATCCAATTACAACGCTGAATACAGCGATCGTACGAACAACAAAACAGAAATATATTGTTATTTTAACAATTATACAGGGTGTTCCAAGGTATATGGCTAACGAACTTTTTGTCGGAAACTAAGTTACTAGAAAAAAAACTAAAAAATACGTGCCCCCTAGTTTTTGTTAGAATCCCAATTTACACATGCTTTTTCCGGCAATTGTACCTTACGACCAAAGAATACATCTCTAATGGTGGTGTGAGGCCAGTTCGAGCAAGATCTGTAATTAATGAGGAGTAAAATTATAATAAAATAGTACTTTTCTTCTTATTCAATCAAAAAACGTTATAATATCATTTTGAAATTTTTTAGAGGAATCATGTTTTCATTCATAACTTGTAACATATCGCTCTTCACATGCCACCGTCACGTAAAGTTTCTTGTACCAAAACTAGAGATAGGAATCTATTTTTAAATAAAAACCACACCTCCCCCTTTGAAAAATGAAGTTGGTGCCTGTATCTCGCTTCTCGAAGTACCAAAAACAAATTTGCAAATTAAATTTGGATTTCTAACAATAAACTACGGGGACACGTATTTTTTAGTTTTTTTATAGCTATCTTAGTTTCCGAGAAAAAGTCGTTATCCATATACCTTGGGACACCCTATATATATGTATATATAAGTCAACTAGGGCAGGTGTTAGTGTAGTGTTTATGAGCATGAACTTGTAGCAGGAAAGTCACCAGTTCGAGGTCCGGGTAAAACTGCTAAATTTTATATCCGTTTACAAAATGTTAATAGCAAAATATGTGTTACCACCCTCGTCCACGACACCTAATTTTGTAGTTGGACGATAAGCTAACCTGAAAAAAAAGCAGGTAAGTCAGCAGCGGCCATTATAATTGGGGAGCTCATTTTGAGTTGAGAACCATAATTTGTTTAAGTTGTCTCCAGTGGCAACAATCAGAAAATCGCAAAACAATTTACACGTTTACAGCAATATTATTACATATGAAACGAAAATAATACACTTAAAAGAAGTAGTATAGCGGTGCATATATATCATTCTACCATTACTAAAATTATATTTTAATCTACTACATAAATTAAACTGATAAACAGCCAAAAAACATTTACGATAACAAACAACCTGTCTTATGTATGAGAGTTTATTTGCATGTTTTATGTTAAGATCTATACAGTTTTTAATGTTCGCATATTTAATTCATAACATATTTCACCGAATATACAGTTACTTTACATAATGATAATGCTACAACTAAATTATGTTTGTAAAAGAAACAATAAAAAAATCTAGTGTGAAACACTTACAAGACTGTCTTTCATTCCAATTTACATAGTTACCAGGTCTGTAGATTTTCGAACTAATCTTTCAATATGTGGACTGAATCACATACATTACAAAAATGAAAGACAATATAATGAATACACCTGGTGGAAAAAAAGTTTTTTTTTCTAAATATTATGAATTCCCTTGAGAAATTTATATGGGTGTTAAACAGCAATTTTATTTTGTACCACTGGTATAAGCGGCCAAATAAAAAATGGCGGACTTGTATTGGATCATATCTGCCTAATACTCTTTTGCTTTCTCTTTTGACAATGGAATGAAAATCCTGAAATTTTTCTTTATAGCTCACATTAATTATATAAAAAAGTAAAAAGTTTAAAATAACTTGATTTTTTGCATTAAAAAAAAATTATAGGATTATTTAATAATTTATAAAATATCTACGGAGGAAACATTAGTAACATAATTCTAAACTATATTCTTCATAGAAATAATTAGCTATAAATATTAGCCAATCACAGTGATAAAGTGAAGGTGTCAAATGTGGGCGTGATCAATATAATAATTTCAGATTGGCCTAATTTACACGCCCACATTTGACACCTTCCCTTCTAGATTGTGATTGGTTATTTATTTATAGCTACTTATTTCTATGAATAAAATCAGTTAAAGAATTTTTTAATAATTTTCCCTACATAGGTATTTTATAAATTATCAAATTGTGTAATAAAAATCTTTAAAATATTTTCAGGGAATGGTCTATGCTATCTATTCCTTCTTATACTATGCAATTAAGTTTATTCCCAGAATTTAAACTCCTTCTCTCTCAATACT
Source organism: Triatoma infestans (assembly GCA_011037195.1). Taxonomy (NCBI): domain Eukaryota; kingdom Metazoa; phylum Arthropoda; class Insecta; order Hemiptera; family Reduviidae; genus Triatoma; species Triatoma infestans. Next base: position 34,336 of record JAAEAF010007896.1, read on the forward strand.
GGTTGGCTCACTTCATTTTCACATCATTAGCTGGTCAGAGTATTTTGCTGAATGGTTCTCTCACATGTGCTAAAAATTGCTGATCGTGCGTTTTCTCAAAATAGGTTAAAATCTAACATAATTTTGTTTCAAGAAACGGAAATTATTATCCGTTTCGGTAATGGTAAATATCAAAATCTACAAAAATGTTTTCATATATCAAAATTAAAAATGGAAAATATTACTTCAGCCAAAGTTAGAACAAAAATTTGTAAATATTTGTTCAATTGAATAAAATAGAAGTTGCAAATTACTAAACCGTCTATTTATCGATCTTGAAAGGCTCAAAGACGAGCACTATTCAGTTGTGGTACTATAACAGCCGCTCTCGGGGGCTTCTTGAAGATAACCTTGCCGAATAAAGAGCTCAAACTTATTTAAATGAATAAATATTGATAGATTTATAACGCTTTTCCCAAATATGGATAAATTCATAACGCACTATACACTAGTAATTCTAATTTTAAATTTACTAGTAAAGCTTGACTGCTTGAGTTCGCATATAAAGAATAATAATTCTTTAAAGAATAAAAACTTTTTCCAGTTCAATGAAGTCTCAAGCAGATAGAAACATATTTTGTATTTTCTCCTTGAATAAAATCCTCCCTTCCCAGAAATGTACATTTTAATTTCCGCTTAAACATAACATTAATTGAATAAAATATATAATACTTAGAACCCTTGATCACATAAAATAAAAATACGGATCAAATGAAGTTTTTGGAAAACAATTAATTGTTTAATGTAGTATGCTTTTTTCTTGTGCTATATTCTTTATCCAGAAAAAAAACCAGTTAGTGGGAACATTCTGTTTTCTTTGTTTTTTAAGCAAATACAAACAAAAAATTGAAACAACATAATTAAATTGAATAATTTTATTTTTATTTGTATCTTCTATCGTTATAACATTCTACGAAAAAAAGAAAATGAAGCTAAAAACCTTTACTTATAAACAAAAAATTCTCTGATATTATAAATATGATTTTATTGACTTTAATATTATTGTATTACATACACATCGTATTATTGTATCCTTTGTTAAGGCCAGCAGTTTGAGATGTCTGGTATAAAGAAAGAAGGAGACAAGAGACCCAAAGTTGCAGTGTATGAACTTCCGGGGAAAAAGAAGTCACGTCAGAGACGAGACTGAGATGGTTGGACGATATCGAACATAACTTGGGCGCACAGTAAAGAAGGCGGAGTTGGAGCTATTGGTGAAAGACTGCGGCTAGGTGGAATGCTGTGGTGTGACTCAGGCTCTGTCCCTTCATGGGCTGTTATAGCCAAGGAGTAAGTATTATGTGCACTAATATCGTAATAAGAATTGAAAGATATTTCCTTTCCTTTCACATTTACGATGGTCAAGGACGATTGATGACGGTTTTACCCATTTAGAGTGAAATCAGATTGAAATTTGTGTCTGAAAAAGCAGTACTCCTCGTCCAAGTTAGAATGGCGGTATTATCAGCGAATGTTTAGAGAGTGGTAGTATATGGCATAGTTGGCTCTATTAACTGAAGTGCTCTATTCACCTGAATATTTCAAGAGTCCAGCCAAACTTTATTTTCGACTCTTATCTGTACGATAAGTGCTTTTTATGAAATAATTCCTACTAACAGTACTCTTACCTTAGTTATTTGATTTTTTTTTAAATATTATGAATAAAATAATATATTTTATATGTTTATAATATTATGTAATGGAAGTAGGATGGTGGTGAATGTTTGCTGAAATGACACACACTACTATTGACTCGATAAACACAGTGTAGAGAAATAGTACATATGGGAATAGGGTGATGCCGCGTGATGAGTGATGATGTTGATAACGTTGGCTGGTGTGTATCACTTTATCTAACAGTCGATTATTATTCAGAAGATGGGAGGACAACCAAACCCCTGCGCTGAAAGAAGGGCTTAGCTCACCTTTTTTCGGTAACTTGAAAATTATAATCTATTCGTTCACTTAGTGAAGTGCACATTGGAAGGTAAGAGCTTGTGGTGACATTATGAAGTCTCCATCACTATTAGTTCATTTTGCGAATTTCCTCAACGTGTCGGTTTATTCCACCAGAGAAATGAAGAGCAAAGTAGAATTATTTTTTCCTATTTAGTGTAGCTGGCTTGATGAGAGGTGCCTGACTACTCTGACTTGTAAGCGTGCTTTTGACAGAGGTTTGAGTGAAGACCGTTGATTGCTTTCTAGAAACTGTTGCTTGATTTAACCCTTAAATCAAGGAGACACGCAGGGGTACCTCCAAGACACGCAGAGGTGCCTCCAAGCTAAAAGATTTATAAAAGTAAATAAGCAGGGAATTTCGGAGTATCTCCTGTCCCTCAGTAGGACAGGTCTGAGGACCTTGGTGGGGCTAGTGTCTGGACACTTGTTTAACATAGGGATGACGTCTAGTCCCATTTGTCAGAATTGCGACGACGGAGTCGGTAAGCTACCGGGGGAGATTAACTAAGGGGATGATATGGGGGGGGGTTATCGGGGGGATAAAAGCCACATCGTCTTAGGTCCCACGCCATCATGCACCCGGCATAGTAATAAAAATAATAATAATAATAATAATAACCCTTAAAGAGTTGTGTTCTAGATTCCTCGATGAATGTAAGCTCTTGCTTACATGCTTGTAGCCGGACTAGCTGTTTCCTAACTTCTTAATTGCTAGTTTGGGCTCTTCAGATGTTATTTAAGATTATTTCGAAATTGGAAATTAGACTGTTCACATGTAATTCTCATCGGAGTTCTGCTTAAGTCCTGAAATTTTATGCGATCTTGATAACTTTGAAAAATAGCGCTGATAAACATAATGCGTAGTGAATGAAGTCTCCGGCGCTTGTCCGGCTCGTTTTGGCGAATTTCATAACACAATTTATTTTATTACATAATTTTTAGTTTTTTTCCGCTATCTGTTAATTTATATTACATTTTAAACTTTTACGAAAAAATGTATATTAGTGTGATTGTAAGAAATTTATGAGTTTGGCTTAACTTTAACTTGCTACGCTGAAAGAGATGACGTCGATCTTACCATGCGGTCTTATATAGCCTCTATGCCCTAAAAAAAAAAAAAAAATCTGCCACGACAGACTCACACAACGTTCTCTTACTCAAATTAATATCATTTAATCAATACATTTTTTTTTTTTTAAATTGCAATGCTTACAATGTTTAGTTAGGATGGTCAAAATGAAGATGGTAGAAGCGTAATGTGGAGTATTTGACAAGATCGCTATACTTTCTCTTATTGGGAGTAAGAGAAAGTAAGGATCGAATTTAATCCCTACCACTATAATTTATATATGTAATGTTAAGACTAACGAAACCAAGTAAAAATACCAGGATTTTTTTTCGACTTCGGTGGTAGATATAACAGGCATGCAAAGATAATTAAATCTCGTTAAAAAAAAATAGTCAAAAAAGTAATAAAAGAAGAAAATTGTAATAAAAATAAAATTACAATCTAACATAACCAAACGCAGCACACGCAACTTAGTAAAACCAATATTATTAAAAACTATAAAATCGATTTGCAACAATATCTGAAATACGTTTAACTACATTTGAATTCCTTCTTAGTAATTTGTCTTTCAGCAAAATCTTATTAGGATTTCTCTCTTCCGCATGACGCTATCGATTAATCTTCCCCATTCCTATTAATTCAATATGTCCAATATAAATTTACTTCCTACTAATTTATTATCGTGTTTTAAATCAGTTTTTTTTTAATTAAAAAAAACAAACATTGTAAACATGAAATTAATTACCAGTTGTTAATTGAAAAATATAGATAATAATATTGGACAAAATAATTAAATAATATTCTAAATAATTTTTTTGTTTTTTGTTTAATTGTAATAAACTGAAATGTCCTTGCAAAATAATTAATTCTTTTTTTTCATGACCTTCATTAATCAAACTCTAATTAATAACAGATACCTCGCACAATTTCTATTTGATGCTTCAAGGTGCCAAAGACATTATTATTATTATTATTATTATTATTATTATTATTATTATTATTATCAGTATCATTAACGTTTGCTTGAAAGCTGGAGTGTTCAGCTCCAGATGGAAATTAGCGCGTCTTGTCCTCATCAGTAAGGGAAAGGGGGACATGCAACACTCGTCTTTCCGGCCTTTATGTATGCTGGATACGGCAGGAAAATTGTACGAGAGGCTTCTCAAAGAGAGGTTGACGCTAGCAATCCGAACGGCAGGAGATTTATCTCCGAGGCAGTATGGATTTAGGACTGGGCGATCTACTGTGGACACGGTAAGAAAAGTCACTGAAGCAGTGCGCAGGGCGGAAGGCCACAACCACCACTCTCGCCGAGTGGTACTTTTGGTTACGCTTGATGTGAGAAATGCTTTCAACATTCTTTTAGATGGACAGATGTGCTGCAGGCGTTAGAGGATAATTTTCGAGTTCCGAAATACTTCTTGCGGGTGTTAAGCGATTATCTAAGGAATCGAACGATCATTCGGGAGGACCAAGAGCCTCGGCAGTGATGGCAGGTATGGGCAGGGCTCGATTTAGAGCCCGGACTTTTGGGGTGTAGCATATGACAGCCTATTCAGGCAAGAAATGCCAGAGGGAACGGTCCTAGTCGGATATACAGATGACGTAGCTGCGCTTATCGCTGCTCATGACACCAATAAGGTCCGGGTATAATTGAATGAAGTGATGCATGTGGTCAATAGATGGATAGTCAGCATGGGTTGTCGCTGGCGTTGTCCAAGACAGAGATCGTGGTTTTAACAAAAAAGTAGATACCACCTCATTGCGCGTTGGAGAGGTAGCCGTGACCTCTAAAGATACCGCAACATATCTGGGATTAATAATCGATAAGAAGTTGAGCTATGTTAAGCAAATCGAGTTTGCAGCGGAAAAGCCGCGAAGGTCACTGCTGTACTGAGCCGGTTGATGGAATACATTGGCGGTCCACAGGCTCAGTACGCATCGAGTACTAATGAACGTGACCCACTCGATACGGCTCTTTATATCATTAAAATTACATTATTATGAGTTTAACAGGGCGGGATCGCAACATTTAATGGTTATGAGCATGAACTTGTAACTGAGACCCAGTTTGAGTGACGCGTATAACTGCTAAATTTATATTAGTTTAAAAAAAAAAATCTGGTGTGAAACACTCACACAACTTTCTCTTATGGCGGTTCTCAAAATTATAATTGACAAATTTTATAGTTTGTGTACCAAATTAATTCAAATACGACGAAAACTGTAAAAACCGTTCAGTAAAAGCGCACTTCCGGTTAACTAATTTCCATGAATGAATTTTGGCCATCCATTTATTTCTAATTGATTTTTT
>JAAEAF010007897.1:0-38606 GCA_011037195.1 Triatoma infestans
AGTCGCGTCGCATCGCATCGCGTCGCTGTCTGTGTGTTTATACCTTAAGTAAAGTCCAAGGCAACTGGTTCTATATAACTTAATGGTTATTGTACAAGTAGACTTGGAAGTTTGACTTTTTTTTTGGTTCAGGGTGAATACGAGACATTTTATTTTCCATTTCGTTAGCCAGGATTCTAATAATTGAAGATGATGGAGGAAACTTTGGAAAGTATAGGATCATTATTGGATGAAAGTATTGCTGTATCATCGGCGTAAAAGTAAAAATGGCTCTGTTGGGATGTGTTGGAATATCAAAAAAGATAGAAAAATATAGTTTTATTGATGAATGTCCGTAAAAGTATTTAAGGTTTAATTAAAAACCTTGAAATAACTCATGGTATTTTCCCCTTATTTCTTTTAAAGCAATAGGTACATTTGTTCAAAACACTGTTTTTTTTCGGATGTAGATAAAATAATCTTTAATAAACGTATATCCATTAATAAAAAAATTATTCTGCTATAATACACCCACACAAAACAGTATAAACTACCTCTTTGTGAAATCAAAATAATTCATCAGAATAAAACCATCATAACGGTAAATACTGAGGGTTTACTTCAAATGTTTTTAACACTTGGTGTTATACTGAATAATTTTTCGTATAAAGTGAAGTTATATTTGGCGTTCCCAATATTCTATTTGAAGTTCCTGATGCTGTACTAAATTGTACCAGAATTATAAGGTAGGTAGTAGCAGCTGCCATCACCTACACATCAAATAAAAAGATTTTATTAATTTTAATATTAAAAAAAAAAAAAATTTTTTTTTTTTTAAATTACAAAATTAATTAATAGTATATTCTAGCTTACTGATGTAACTAATGGGTATCCAATTGTGAAAAATCCACATGCATTAAATTGTATCCCCTTATTTAGTAAAACGTATAATTGAAGTGCATCCTGAAATGTTTGATTTTATTCATAACATTTAATTTCTTAATATATTTTATTAATTCACTAGATGAGGACTCACATTTGAAAATAGCGTATTGCTTTTCGCCATTGTCTGATATAATAGTTCACAAAAGTAAGCAGCCTAGAAAAGACAGTGTTTTCTTAAAATGTAATTTTTTTAAAACGAACATTCACATTATTACAAAAATATTTTTGAAACAATAAAACAAAAATCTGATCTGAAACACTTAAACGACTTTCTCGCCAGTATTTTTATAATTTTTTTTTTTACTATCTCTTATTCTTTAGTAAGAGGAAGTATAGTAATCGTGTCAAATTTTCGATATCGAGTTTTTACCGGAAATATCCGTTTTGAGGTGCCCTGAATCCAAAAAAGTGGTTTTTAGAAAATGGTCTGTGTGTATCTGTGAAAAGTATAGCTCAAAAACGAAAAACCGTAGAAAGTTCAGACTTGATATTCCGTTTAAATATCACCATGAGATCCAACAGTAGATTATCTGTCAAAATTTCACAACCGGAAGAACCACTTTACAAGTTGTTTTTTTTTTTTTTACTTTTTTTTGCGATTTTCTCAAAAATGGCTCTGACGATTTTCTTTAAACTTGGTACATCAACTACAAATATAAAGAGCTACAACTTTATTTAAAACATTTCTCTGGGAAAATTCATTTAAGGGCACTTTTAGGGGAGAGGTGGGGGTTATGTTTTTCTCTAAAGTGCAATCATAGTTGGTTATACAGATTCAATCATCCAAACAAAATTAATCAGAAATAAATAGATGGCCAGAATTCCGAGTTTCAAGTAAATTAGTAAACTGGAAGTGCGCTTTTACTGAACAGTTTTGTTCAATTTTCGAAGCATTTCATTAAATTCGGTACACTAACTATAAAATTTGTCAATTATAATTTTAAGAACTGGAGTAAGAGAAACTTGTTTGAGTGGTTCACACCAGATTTTTTTTAAAAATATTTTGCAAGGCTAGATTATAAAGTTTGAAATGTGAAAGTTGAAAGTTTGAAAATTGATTATTAAATTTGCCATTTTTATTTGTCAATTTGATAAATCACAAATAAATTGAGTTATACAACAGACAGTCAGTCACAAACTGGCTAAGGTACACTTTACATTATTAGTTAAACTCAATACATTTCAGAAATAAATTCTAGCCTTGATAATAAAAATTATCATCATTATGCTGGCGAAATATTAATAAATTTCAGATTAAATGAAATGATTTATCTCAACTAATAAATAAATTTATTCTTAATTTAACAAAATTCACCTTTGCTGAAGTTTCTGAACATGATGCTGCAATACAGAACAAAATCAAAAGTTCCATAAAACAATCGCCAAACAAAAATACCAACAATAAAACCATATCAACGCCCCATTTATTATTTTTCAAAAATTGTAATAAAAAAAAGATTTGACATACAAAATTTATTGAACATCTCATACAAATGATTAACAATTGCAATGAGAAAAAGTTATTGATCTTATTAGCTAGTTTTAATAGGCCATAATGTGAAAGTATTTGATTTTGTAATTTACTTTCTATTGGATTGATTTCTTGTATCAATTCTACCAGATGATTGCGAATTAATTCCAGTAAACAACAGAATTCCATGACAATCATGTAGAAGAGTATATAAGTTGTTGAATATGTAAAACGAACCAATTTTTCATAAGTAGTGGAATCAGTAATTAAAATTGCTATTTGTGAAAGTGCTACCCATAAAATTCCAAAACCTGTCAATCTTTTAGCAAATATTGTTGTATATTTGGACCAAATTGTATCCAACTTTTTCAATCTCTCGAAAATTGTTCTTAGTTTTTCACGCCGAAAAATTAATTGGATTATATGCGAAACTAAGCATATATCATTAAGAAAACTTTGAAAAATATAAAGGGCTGTATTGAATCCTTCACTTAGAAAATCATTAGAAGAATAGAGCAAATAAACGGATCTGAATCCATTAACACCGACAACTATGGATGATATAATTAAAATTGAATATTTGTACCAGCTTTCTGACAACGACAATTCATCACTATAGGGAAGGACACCGCAAAGTCTGGCTATAGGAAATAAAGGGCTGACTTTATTTAATAGAAACAACCCTGCATTCGCGTGATGGTTCATGACTGAATATTAAAAAGAATATGCTTATAAGTTCCAAAGGGATCATAAAAAATGTTAATGTTGGAATCGATATAGAAAATATAATAGGTAATCAATTAATTACCTATTTACTAGGGAATCATGTTATTAATTTCTAAATGTCGGTATAACAGTCAATACCTATCTTTTTATTACTCATTTGAAAGCGGATGAAGAACAAAACATCATTACCGATAATGTTATCACAACTTCATCTAAAGATATTCAGACATGCAAGAACTAATTAGAGCCGGAACTAGCAACACCGACGCCTTGGCATAGCATTATTTCGTACCTACGCACCAACTTTATTGTCGGTCTTAATTTTGAAATTAGTTTAGTAAAAAATAAAAGTACAATTATGTTATAAATAAAACATATTAATATTAAAAAAATTGAAACTGTTATAATCAGAAATTTTTTTTGAAATTATAAGTAAATGGAATATGGTACACAAGAGGGAATTAATCTAAAATATCACTTTAATATGTCATCTAATAGGTTTCGTTTTTCTTCATTTGAAAAAACTAATTATAAAGTAAATTTAAAATAAAATAACAATGGAGATGTTTGTACGGCAACGGCCAGATGTGTTTTTAAAGAAAAAAAAATTTTTTTTGTTGCTCTACGTTTCGAGCCCATTTGCGCCCTTATTCAGGAGCTCTGTTTATTGGAGAAAATACATTATTGTACAATTATACTAGTTATGAAAAGTTCGCAGATCTTTCCTTAGGGTTAGAAAGATACTCTTCAGTAATTTGCTCTTCCAAATTTAAAATTGCCGCGCCTCACTACAAACATTTTTCTTATCCCTCCCACCTTTTAACAGTTTTTTAAATTAAAAAAAAAAATACTCTCTTCACTTCAGTCTCAACGTTCACTCCAGGCCCCTACCCTAGAAGTATCTTTATCTGTCTTATTTTATCTTATTGCCAATATCATTTTATTTAATTTATTGTCACTTCTGTTTTATAATTTCTTCGAGTAATATTTCTTAAATTTAAATTTTTCTTTCTTCTTTTTGTTATAAATAAATCTATGAACTTTTTAAAACTACTATAATTGTACAATAATGTATTTTCTCCAATAAATTTTTACAGAGCTCCTGAAAAAGGGCACCCCCAATGGTACCCAAAACGTATAGCAACAAAGAAATTTTTTTTTTCTTTAAAAACTCCTTTGGCCATTGCCGTACAAACAAACAACCCATTGTAATTTTAAGGCCTGACAATTTGAATATCATTTTAAAATAAAATATGTTATCAAGACAGATTTAAGATAAATTTGGATATCAAGATTTGATAGCCAAAAGGTCTATCAAAGAGAGTAAAAGAATAGTGTTCTTTAAATCAAGATTAGTGATAAATTTTAAAATTCAATATCTTGTGAATGAATGATTGAACCGATTTTCATTTTTTTCCACCCAATTTCTTTCTTTTGTAACGTAAGTGAAAAAAACCACAAGGATTTTGCCCAAAATCTTCGTGTCTGATACGATGGTACTTCCAAAATGGACTTTAAATAATAAATGTCGACTTTTTCGTATTTGAGATATTTTGTTAACACACACAACACACAAACCAATCGCTAAAAACATTTTTTTTTCGTATTCAGGGGACCCCAAAACGTTTATTTCCGGTGAAAACTCAATTTCAAAAAATCTGGCACGATCTGGCAATATTTCTTTCCTCTTACTGGCGAGTAAAAGAAATTAAAAAAGGGATTATTTTAATATCACAGATATGTTTGTGCTAAATTGAAATGCGACTTTTCTGAAAAATATAAGTATGAATGAAATTAATAAAACAAAGCGTATCTCAAAATTTCCATAAAATAAGAAATTTTATAGCAGTGGACACATGAACACCCTGTATGTTCAAGTGTTCGGATCTACCAGCTCATAGCTGTCCCAGAATCATGTCAAAAGAGGTAATTATTTTTATTGAAAGTAGATACAAATTTATACGAGTGACGTCGTTAGTTTTTTTTTTTTTTGGATTCAATTAGAAGCTTTTTGAAATTTAAATATTTATTTTAATGTTTGGTACCTGATCTGCTTGTGCTGATTAAAATTACGATTAAAATTGCCTTTAGAATAAGTTTCTGGATGCGTAATAATAATAAAGCAACTGTGCTTTAGGTATCGTATTGTTTTTACGAATATTAACAATAATATTTTTCATCTTACAAATTATTAAATGTGTGGTGAAAACCTATGCCACAAAAAAAAAAAAAGAAAAAAAGTTCTATTTCCCACGTAATAAATCATTAAAAACATCTTTTAATTAGAGCATTCTAAATAAAATGGTGCTAGTTTAAAAAAGGGGCGTAAAGTGGACACAAATTAATCTTGAAATAATCAGTATCGAAAAATTTTTTTTTCGAATCAAATTTAATTCTATTGAAAAATCAAATTTACAACAAAAAATTAAGAAAATTATTAACATTAATGTTATATTATTTCTAATAAGTGTATAAAATATATATTTTTAAAAAATATTATAGAATGATTATGACAATTTAAAAATAAAAAAATTTTATTGAATTATTAATTTAATTATACAGTACTTAAATATGAAAAAACGTAGGTATATTAAGATATGCATTTCAATAATTATTTTTTTACAAAAATTACGGAGTCCTTGCCTGCCCCCCAAACCCACTTCTTCGCCCTTTCCGTCGCGTCATCAGCTCTGGTGAACACCTATTCTATAGGTAGGTCAAATTAATTAATTATACTTTGGGTAAATTAATCACTATTTATGATAATTCTTTTCACAAATTATTAAATAAACAATAAGTATTAAAAATATGTCAGAATATTAATTTTTTATTGTTTGATTTAAGTAGGTCAAATATTTTTAAATTTAAATAAACTAGGTCAAAATGGATCCCGAAATTCAGGTTAAATTTACAATATAACAGTAATGATTCAGAATCAATTATTCCATGAAAAAAAATAGTATTTTAATCTATTATAATAAAATAAATGATGAATTTATAAGATTTTTTTTTTTTTTTTAAATTTCGAATGCTGTATTCAATGAAATTAAACGAATAATTATGTTATGGTTAACTGAAACCACTAATTCAATATGGCCGTAATTGTGGACAAGAATTTTTATTTAAATTTACTTTCTTACAATAAGTAAAACATATAATACAGCTTAAAAAGTATTATTTCTGTAATTTTTATTGATTAAAAATTTTTCAATAGATTTCAAATCAATCGATGATCAAAATATCAGAACTACAATGGTAATTATGGGAGTGATAATTTGTAAATTATTACCAGGCTATGAAAGTGCCCTCAAATAATATTTCTAAGCAAGGTTTTTACTAATTAGAAATTATTGAAGAATTTATCGCTAAGAATGAATTAAAAAAAAAAATCACATACCTGTCATTCGTATAAAACGATCGTGGGGCTTGCTTTCAATGAAGATAATTCAGTTTTTTTATGAAGTCCTTATTTTTCTTATTTCTTCAAACACTTTACTGGATTTCTTTCCTTTTTTTTTTTCTTTGTAGAACATATAATTAATATTCTTTTAAATTTATGCATAAATCGTGAACTTGTTTTTAAAAGAATTTATTGGTGATGTTCATTCTGAAATCCCTTTTTGTAAATTCAATTTATTAATTTTTTTGTCAACACATATTAAAATGGTTAGTGTTTATTTTTCTGTGATTATTTCCAATCCTTCAAACATTCAGGAAATTCTGAAACCTAACCCTTCTAGTTGTAAAAGGTGCATTCTATTGAAATGATTATTTCTTTTTTAAATTAACACAAATAATAATGATTAAAATTCAAGAAATCAAAAGAAGTTCTTATATATTTTGCAAATATGATTAATTGATTTGTTTTTTTATTAACAAATTCTTAAGAATCAAACCAAATTACCGTTAATTTTCACACTTCACAGTTTTAATATAAAGAAAATTCGAAATTTTATGAACATTGGAAAAATGAAAGTTGATATCGATTTAAAAATCCAAAGATTTTAATAAGTACCTACTTTAATTGTACAATCCTTAAGTTTTCTCTTTGTTTGACTGCTGCTTCATAAATGATCACTATTTAAGGTTCAGTTAATTTAATTCAATATTTATGAACTTAGAATTTATACACAAAAAGAATTATTAAAAAAAAAAAAAAACACTTTTGTCGCCATAACACCTGCCCTGCTTAACACTCACTAAATGGAAGAAATTATCTCTCTACCTATATGTTTTGGATATAATTTAATTAAGGAAATGACAGAATATTATTGGAGGAAAAGTTCTTAACTAGTGTTAAGAGGTATTATGGTCTCTTTCAAATTTAAATATATTGAAATTATTCCCTGAAATTATTACATCGTTTATTTATGTAGATAAGTTAATTAAAATAATAAAATATTTAAATGTATAAATATTATAGATAATAACAAGACCGTTTATTATGTTTCTATGACTTTGAAATAGTTTGAAGAGAATTTTATGAAATATAATAGGTATTTGTGAGAGAGTTTTTATACAATTTACATATTAACTGACAGAGATAATTCAGTTATGCAATTGGTTACTTCATTTATTATGAACTGGGAGTTTTTTTTTTTACCACCAAATATTATCCATTCTAGTAGATACTTTTAAGCCTCCACAACAATCCAGTACACTGGATCTTCGAGCTCATTCAATTTAAATAGAGCTTAAAGTTCAATATTTAAGTTCATTTTGTAGAGCTTCTTTTTACCCATTGATCCTCCTATGCAGGACGACTTCATCTCTTTTGCTGCAGACCAACTTTCTTCTTGTAAACGCTTCAGCCTTACTGTTTCTTGTTTTCCCAGAAATTGTTTAGTGTAATTGGCAATGGGTGGCTTAGTTATGTTGTACAGTATGTGGCCAAACCTAGCCATTATTATTATAAGTTCAAAATTATATTGCTTACTTTAGATTAATTGCTTAACATCTTGCATAATGCTGTATTTCTCAGAAAAAAAAAAAAAAATTATTTTTGCATTTCTTTTGTAAATCAATCTATTTTTCATTTTTAACTCATGCTAAACAGAAATGACAATTTAAATATTGTAAATTTTGTTAGATGTGCCTGGTACTACAGAAAATACTTAGTTAATTGGTTTAATTTTCAATTCAATAAAGTTTTCACAATGTCAATTTTCTTTTATTTACATTATTGTTTCTTTTATGCTGTATTTCTGTAATTTATTTTCCTATTTTGTTTTGTTATATCGACCTTCGTCAGACTGTTTAACCCTTGCCTTAGGTATACTACTTGGTAAAATATTTTCTTCTTTGTAATTTTTTATACAAATAAAGTACTAATATTATTTGTCCAGATAAGTCCTGACCACTTAGTTATCCACTTGGCATGGCTTCCACCCTTCTTACGATTCTTTCACTTATGTTTGCTCCTTATGGCTGCATCTTCCTACCTTTCCTATTAAAAGCCGAGCAGACTTCTCTCCATAGCTTCTTTGGATAGTCTACAGCCAATTTTTAGATTCTTTTCTTTGTGTAAGACCAAGTTTCAACATCATACAATAGACAGGACGCACATGATGCATAGTACTAAAACCTGGTGTTATTATTCTTATTATGCAGAAACTTCTGCAATGATGGTTATTAAATTTTACCCTAATTAAACTATTAATTGATTATTATTATTCTTTTTTACAGATAATGCGGGAGTGGTTGCTAACGGGAGTGCTTTGTATACTTTATTATCAAAATAATTTTATTATTTTAACTAGTGCGTTGAAAAAAAAAAATTAGTCCACGGATATTCCAAATTTCGTCCAAAACTAGTAATGCGTTCTACAATTGTGATTGTAAATATTTTAAACTGTGTCCTGTGTCCAGTGTAATGAAGAGAAGACATCGATGGATATATGTAACTGCAAGAGATTGTTATATATCCCAACCTACAGCAATAAAAGGTAGGCTGGGGAATTATAGTGGTCCATATTTATGTTGATTTTATGTGGCATTTTGGATGCTGTGCAGTAATATTGCTATAAAAATCTTAGAATAAAATGAGCGCGGTTTGAATAAAGTACAGAATAATTATAATTCCTACAAACAATGTCTTGTCGCATTTATGTTTGCTGCATTAATTCCATTATATTACTTAGGCCTTTTTAAAGATTGAAAATTTGATACTAATGAAAATGCGATGTATTTCTTATAATATTGTGTTTAGCAAAAAATCTTCACTCTGGAAAATTCTTATCCTTTTTTGAGTTTACTTTTCCATTCAAAATTGTTTCATTAATAAAATCGTCAAATGTATAAATAAGTTTTTAAAATAATTTATGATAACAAATGATATTTTGCATGATACTGTTATGAAGTTAATAACTAGGAATTATAATTATTTAATAAAGCATTTATATGGCCACTATTTAATATCCTTCTTCGGAACTTCCAGTCCAGGTAGAGCAGAATCGGTGAGCGAATTCTTTGCATGTTTATTATTGTAGGTTGTAATTGTGTAGTGTAATGTGTACATCTTTGGGCGAATTAATAAATGTAAATTGTATTGAAATATATTCTTGTTATATATTTTATGATTGTAAAGTAAGGAATTTTTCGGATGTATATATTTATAAATTTGGGTTTTTTGAAAGTTGGAAGGCACAAAAGAAACAGTTAGTTGAGTCAGCCTACCCCTATCACTACATTTATTTAGGACAAAGGGAATTTCCCTCTTCTCACTTTCTCCGGGGTGAGGTAGAATATATAAGGTGGACCCTTTTAGGGAAGGGAGTTCAGTTGAAAATTTATATCGTAAAAAGAGTGAAATCTATCATTAGAAAAAGCCATGTCACAGTAGTGAGTGGTGGAAGTGCTCCAAGAAACCCAACCTTATTCAAGTCAGAAAATATGTAAAATATGTAAGTTTTATAAAAAGCAGTTTCTCCCAAATGACAAGACACTTATGTTGTTGTATCGCAATATTGTATTTATTTATTTTTGATACATATTGCTCTTTAATTATATATTTTTTGAACCTATATATTTAATTATTTTTTTCATCCTCTCCAAATTCTGTATAAACAGAATCTCTTATGTACCCTCACGAGATCCCTTTAGAGAAGATTTCAATTATGAATTATAATTATTAATTATTAATTAATATATTTAATTTACCCCCCCCCCATAACAATCATATTACAGTAGATATATATGTATTTCCCCCACAAAAAAATCTGGTTGAAACACTCACACACGAGTTTTTCTTACTCTTTTTAATACAATTATATAATGGATGTGAGAAGGAGAGCGAGAGTGGGTTTTAAGATGAAATAAACTAGAATAAATGCTGTACACTGTATAATGAGAGAACACTCAAACTGCACTGTTAATGGAAGTTAGGCAGCGAGAGATATATAAAGATGAGAAAGGTAGTAGAAGGTTTCTGACTAATTGTTGACTGGTCGTAAACTGTTCTCCCGTAGGGCTAGCTCAGCTGTAAATATATATATATGGAATCTCCCGCCCTAGTGTGGCCTAGGTAGCGACTAACTATAGATTGATTCATTTTTGTTTCTCCGCTCTTCGAGTCCTATGAATCTTTGATGATTCGGATCTCATTACAATTACATATAAAATGACAAATTTACTTTAAACTCAGATTTTAAGTATTTATCCTAACATAAATATAGAGGTGGTGGGGGGGATAAGTACCAACCTACTCTAATCTTGGCAGATAGAGAAGTGATGATAATATTATGGCCCAGTAGAGCGTCTTACAAAACACTGAACTATCTTCATATAACATTTGAAATTAACGCCATAAATTCTGCACAACTATCCAAAATAATAATTACTTTCTCTTACTTGAAATGTTATTGGTATGATGTGTTATAGTATAGTGGCAGCTTGTGGCGTGAGCGATTTTGTAAAGGGCTCGTGTTTGTAAGTTTTAAGAGAGAGAAGTATCAGAAATAATCAAGAGAGCACCACTGTTTTTAAAATAAATATATTATTCTCTAAGCAAATTTATGTACTTTACAATATCACAACTATATCTTAATAAATCAGATGTTTATCTAGAATAAATGTTAATCTCTATCACTGGCATGAGTTTAAGAGGGCGATTCCTCAAGCAAGTGCTCTGGCTTGAATGTCTGTTCTTGAAGGAATGTCTTCTCTTCATAGTTCAAATCCTTTCAAGTAATGCTAGTATATCTGGAGGGAGTTTTCTTGTTTTACCTTAACTGTTTCTTGCCCTTTGTCTCTTGGTTTACATTTACCTAGATTGTAAGTACTTGGCTCTATCCCCATCACTAAAATACACTATTTGAACTAGCTAATTTTCACAAAATTATTTTACTAAACTATTTTCCAAAACTATTATTTTTCCATTCCGTTCTTCCACTACATACTCCTAGTAAGAGGAAGTATTGTAATCGTGTCAAATTTTCAAAATCGAGTTTTCACCGGAAATATCCGTTTTGAGGTCATCTGAGTCCAAAAAAGTGGTTTTTATGGTGTGTGTGAACCACATAGCTCAACAATGAAAAATCGCAGAAAGTTTAAACTTGATATTCCGTTTGGGCATCACTATGGGATCCGACATGAGGTTAGCGGTCAAAATTCCGCTACCGAAAATACCACTTTATTAAATGGTTTTTTCCATTTTCTTGCAATTTTCTCATAAATTGTTCCAACGATTTTCTTTAAACTTTGTGTATCAACTATACTTGCAAAGATCTACAATTTTTATTTGAAACATTTCTCCGGGAAAACGCATTTAAGGGCACTTTCAGGGGGGGGGTTGTCCTCTAAAGTGCTATTTTATATTTACTATACAATACTGTCATCTAAATAATATTAATTAGAATTAAATGTATTGTTGAAATTCCGAGTTTGAAAAATCGGATAACCGGAAGTGTGTTTTTACTCAAATGATATATTTTTCAGTTTTCTGGTATTTTCCTTGAAAACGGTTCCAACGATTTTCTTTAAACTACGCATGTGAACTAACACATATAAAGAGCTACAAATTTTAATTGAAACATTTCTCCTGGTAAAGTCATTTAAGGGCACTTTTAGGGGGAGAGGTGGAGTTGTTTTTCTCTAAAGTGGTATCATATTTGATTATATAATTGTACCATCCAAATTAAATTAATTAGAAATAAATAGTTAGCAAAAATTCTGACTTTCAAGAAAATTAGTAAACCGGAAGTGCGCTTTTACAAAACATTTTTTTTTTTCAGTTTTCGACGAACTCCAACGAATTTCATTAAATTTGGGTGAACACAAAATTATAAAAATTGTCAATCACAATTTAGAAAACGGCAGTAAGTGAATGTTGTGTGAGTGTTTCACACCAGATTTGGGGGGGGGGGGGATGTTTCAAATAAAAGATAATGCTTCAAATTTGTGTAGATAATAATTATGAAGTTTAATTGAAATTATTAAATACAATTTTGCTGAATTTTATCTTTGCATAGAACGTTTTACTAAATTCTTTCAGTATCTTCAATTAAAAAATATAAATTCAATTCTTCCATCTTTATAGTATTCTTTCAATACTCCGAACTGCGTTATATATCTACATAAAATTAAGGACAATTTAATAAATAGCTAATACCTCCAGGACTAAGAAAAGTTTTAACTAAATATTATGAATTATTTGGAGAAATTTTTTTATAGGTGTTTGACATCAATTTTATTTTGTGCAACTAGTATAAACGGCAGAATACAAAATGGCGGACTTACAATGGATTTTTGCATTTCCGCTTATTTCCGGTAAAAACTCAATTTCGAAAATCTGGCACGATCATGATTTACATATTTGTAAGATAAAGTAAAAAGGAAAAATCTATTCTGCAACTAATAGTTCATTTTAAACGACTATCCAACATTTTATTGTAACTTCAACAACAATTAACTTCTGTGTAATGAATTAGATATATATTAGTACTGTACTGGCATTTAACATTCTTTAATTAACATTCATTAATCAAATTAACATTCTAGAGAATGATGAAGTACAGGACGAAGGTCAACAAGATTGGAGGAGATAAATATTGGATGGCAGAAGGAAAGGGGATTGCCTAGAGGGGGGAAAATAGCTGATGCTTTAGATTTATTCGTGCGGTTAAATCGCAGCAAAAGGGTGAGAAAGGCCGGTGGGTAGTAAAGCCTGCTGCTGACAAAGGGAAATTCATTAGATACTGTGAGGGTGGTAATATGTCTGGTGGTTTGTACAGCCTCTAGAGCCGATCATGACAAAGAACAAGAGTGTGGAGTTTGCCTGCGGTTTTGGTACTCTATATACTTGCTGCCAGGCTCCATGGAGCTTTTGAAGCCACCGCTAAACCCATGATGTCGAGCCTTGGTATATAGAAGAGGGTAGATGACATAAAACCTAAGTACAAATCATTCCCTGATGAACTGGTACTGATCTCTCTCTCACTCCCTCTTGTTCTTTTGTGTGTATGTGTATATGTGTGTGTGTGTTTAAATGCAGGTAGAGGAGAGATGGCATAGTTTACCGACACCAGCCGCCTGCCTGTTCGATATAATGCCACCACCGCCCCCATAGCTATCCACAACCGACCCCTGCAAAGCCACATCACCCTGGCGACACATTGAATTATGGACCCCTTTCGACCATGCTCTTCCTAACCACAATATTATTTCACATCTTACGGATGCTTACACAATCTCGTATGTTCGTATACCATTATTCTTTGAATTACTATTATGCTATGTATAATTTAATTTATACAAACATATTCTCTAATAAAGAAATCATGGTGAGAAACCCAGCAATTAATACTAACTAGGAAGTAAGAGAAAATTTTGATTGATACAAATTTTATAGTAAGTATAAACCAATTTTAATGAAATTCGTCGGTGTTTTTATGGAGAAAATCACAAAGATTGAAAAAAAAAAACTGTTCAGTAAAAGCGTACTTCCGGTCATCCGATTTCTTTCAAACTAGGAATTTTCAACAACATATTTAAAATCTAATTAATATTATTTAGATGACAGAATTATGTAATAATCTGAAATAGCAGTTTAGAGGTCCCGTGAGGGGGGGGGGATACCTAAACAGAATATCAAGTTTGAACTTTCTACGATTTTTCATTTTGTAACTTTGCTGTTCACATCCCCCCCACCCCCCCCCACAAACACACAGAACTTTGCTAAACAACCAATTTTTTACTTTCTCTTACTCCTAGTAAGAGGAAATATTGTAATCGTGTCAAATTTTCGATATCGAGTTTTCACCGAAATATCGTTTTGAGGGCCCCTGAGTCCAAAAAAGTGGTTTTTAGCAAATAGTCTGTGTGTGTGTGTGTGTGTGTGTGTGTGTGTATGTATGTGGGCAGCATAGCTCAAAAACGAAAAACCGTAGAAAATTGAAATTTGATATTCCGTTTAGGTATCATCATGGGATATGGACAGTACGTTGTCTGTCCAAATTCCTCAACCGAAAGTACTAGTTGTTTTTTTTTACGTTTTTGCGATTTTCTCAAAAATGGCTCCGACGATTTTCTTGAAATTACCTATATAAACTAAACATGCAATGATCTACATCTTTTATTTAAAACATTTCTCTGGAAAAATTCATTTAAGGGCACTTCTGGGGGAGAGGTGGGGTTAGGTTTCATCTAAAGTGCTATCATAGTTGATTATACAATTCTATCATCCAAACAAAATTAATTAGAAATAAATAGATGGCCAAAATTCCGAGTTTCAAGGGAAATTAGTAAACCGGAAGTGCGCTTTTACTAAACAGTTTTTTCAATTTTCGACGAATTACTTTAAATTTGGTACACAAACTATAACATTCGTCAATTATAATTTTGCGAACAGGAGTAAAAGAAAGTTGTGTGAGTGTTTCACACCAGAGTTTTTTTGACTCAGAGGACCTCAAAACGGATATTTCCGGTGAAACTCAATATCGAAAATTTGACACGATTACAATATTTCCTCTTACTAGGGATAAGAGAAAGTAATTCGAATCCCGCGTATAACTGTTAAATATATATTGATTCAAAAAATGTTAATAATAAAGTATGTGCTTACTAGAGGTCCATGACCCTCTAACTTGGTAAAGTTGGTGGACGTTAAGCCTGCCTTAGGGTTTTAAATGTTTCTTTCTTCGGTTTTATATCAATGGAAGAATCTAAAGTTAATAAAATAACTTTTTCTGGCGGTAGCATAACCTCCTTCCGCCGTCACAATACTTCTTTAAATGAATTTCTCGGACAATAAAACTGATTTCAAACAAAACTGATCCTTATTATTATTATTATTATTATTGAAATTGGGTGGGGTCCTAAGCCTATATGGCTTTTATCCCCCGTTTCCCCCAAAATTCATCCCTCTAATTAATCTCCTCCGGTAGTCTACCAGGTCAATCTGCAATATCCCAAGACATCCTTCAACTCCAACTCACCCAGGCAATCCCGCGAGAGTGGTGCCCTCTCAAATACACGAAACCTAGTACCAGTGAAACGGGGACACTGACATAAGTAGTGATACACAGTTTTCCTAACTCCATCATCACAGTTCTGACATATGGGACTAGACATCCTCCCTACATTATGCAAATGACTAGACACCCATGAGTTCCAGTCACTACACGCCCACCAAGGTCCTCAGTCCTTTCCTACTAAGGGACAGGAGGTAATCTCAAACCCCACGCTTGGTTCCTTTGATGAATCTTTTAGCCTGGAGGCAATCCTGCGTGTCCTCCCAGCATTTCTCCAAAACCCTTGTCTCCCAAAGAAGTCTGTGATCTGGCTATCACAAAACCTCTTAGTGACGGCCAGGGCTGGCTTGGGACAGCAAACTGACCTTTACATTCACAGTTAGTGTACCAAATTTATCGTAATTCGATGGTTGTTTTTATGAAGAAAATCGGAAAAAAAACGAAAAAAATTGTTCAGTAAAAACGCACTTCCGGTCTTCTAATTTTCTTCAAACTTGGAATTTCAACAACATATTTAATTCTAATTAATACTTTTTAGATGATAGAATTATGTAATAAACTGAACCAGCACTTTAGTAGAACAAAACCTAACCCCACCCATTCCCCAAAAGTGGCCCTTAAATGAATTTTCCCATTCACTTTACTTTACTAGTTCACTTTACTTTCACTTTACTAGTTTTTTTTTTTTTTACTTTTTTGCAATTTTCTCAAAAATAGCTCCGACGATTTTCTTTAAACTTGGTATATCAACTACACATACAAAGAGCTACAACTTTTATTTGAAACATTTCTCCAGGAAAATTCATTTAAGGGCCACTTTTGGGGGAGAAGTGGGGTTAGGTTTTCTTCTAAAGTGCTATTTCATTTTACTATACAATTCTGTCATATCTAAATAATATTAATTATAATTAAATGTGTTGTTGAAATTTCAAGTTTAAAAAAAAATCGGATGACCGGAAATGCGTTTTTACTGAAATGTATTTTTCAGTTTTCTGGTATTTTTTTACTTTCTTGCGCTTTTCTCAAAAATGGCTCCAACGATTTTCTTACGTCAACTACACATACAAAAATCTACAATTTTCGTTTGAAACATTTCTCTGGGAAAATTCATTTAAGGGCACTTTTAGCGGAGAGGCGGGGGAGATTTTCCTCTGAAGTGCTATTTCAGTTTACTATACAATTCTCTTATCTAAATAATGTTAATTAGAATTAAGTGTGTTGCGGAAATTCCGAGTTTGAAAAAAATCGAATGACCGGAAGTGTGTTTACTTTACCACTACTAAATAATTTTTTCACTTTTTCGCAATTTTCTCAAAACTGGCTCAAACGATTTTTCTTGAAACTCATACATTAACTAAACATTCAAAGAGCTACAACTTTTATTTGAAACATTTCTCAGGAAAAATTCATTTAAGGGTACTTTTGTGGGAGGGTTGGAGACACGGTTTCCTCTAAAGTGCTATTTCAGTTTGTTACACAATTCTATCATCTAAATAATATTAATTAGAATGAAATATGTTGTTGAAATTCCGAGTTTGAAAAAAATCGGTTGACCGGAAGTGCGTTTTTATTAGGAAGTATTTTTCAGTTTTCTGCTATTTTCTCGAAAACGACTCCATTTTCTTTAAACTTTCTATGTGAACTACACATATAAAGAGCTACAACTTTTGAAACATTTCTCCTGGTGAAATCATTTAAGGGGGTTTCTGGGGAAGTGGGTGGGGTTATGTTTTTCACTAAAGTGCTATCATAGTTGATTATACATTTCTAACATCCAAACAAAATTTAATTAGAAATAAATAGATGGCTGAAATTCTTACTGAATTTATTTTTTTAGTTTTTGACGAACTCAAACGAATTTCATCAAATTTGGTACACACTTGTATGATTTTTTATTTTTTTGAAGGAGGGGGTAATGCACCCGAAAACTGCGACTTTTCCATTTGTTGTGCTATGCCCCCTGGGAGTCGCAGGCTGTTGCCTATAGCACCCGAACAGATGTCCCAGCTGAAGACCCGTTCTACAAAACCTCCATCAGTTTAAGATCCGTGAGGAATCCTAATACCCTGACAGGCTCTAGAGAGAGGGTAGCTACCCAGGTTCTTGAATCTTCTCTGAGTGGCAGCCTCGCAGTCTTTTAGAAGATGAGTTTCCTCCAGCTCCCCACAGAATCTGCATGAGCTTTCCAAACCAAGCTTCACCCAGCTTCACCTCTAAGTCGGCAATGCCCCGTGAGGAAACCCGTAAGAACGCGGAGCTTGTTCTTACTTAAGCCGCTGTAGGCCTCCGATCTCCGTTGGTTATAATTTCCCAGGGGATCTTGCCGTGGCAAACCGGGGGGGTAGTACCAGAGTTGAGATCTCCTCACCTCCTCCTCCTTCCTAAGTTCTTCCAACAGAAACTGGTCGCTGACCCCTCACAAAAAGGTTCTGGCCCTAGAAGCTGGGTCGTAGCGCCTTTCTTGGCCAGGGCGTCGGCCATGTCATTTCCTTCAATGCTAACATGCCCTGGCACCTACCAAAGGATAACTTTATTCCTCCTGCCTAGGTTATTAAGTTTACCTAGGCATTCCCAGACTATTTGGTATACAAAATTTGTCAGTCACAATTTTGAAAACTGGAATAAGAGAAAGTTGTGTGTGTGTTTTATACCAGATTTTTTGTTTCTTACTCTTACTAGCTAGTAAGAGAAAGCATTGCGATTGTGTGCAATTTTGGATATCGATATTTCACCGGGTATGCATGTTTTGAGTTCCCTGAACAGTCCGAAAATGTGGTTTGTAGAAATTAGCCTGTGCGTATGATTGTGTGTGTGGTCAGCATAATTCAAAAAGCGAAAAAGTATGTGTACATATAGACCATTCATCTAAAACATTTTTTTTCTTACACAGAGGATCCCAGAACATCATGTACTACCACTGAGATTCTATTTCGAAAAATTTCTTACATGCGCAAAATTTCTTCTTACGTACAGTTAGAGAAAGCAAAAATGAAAAACATGGGGAAAAGCAGTATCAATTTATTTCCAGCTCAATGAATAATCAAAGAAATGATTAGATCAGTGGTTAGCGCACTGGACTCCCAGCGGAGGACCTGGGTTCGAGTCCAGCTGTGCTGCCCTTAGATTTTTTTTTTTCCTAGGAGTCTCTACAGCTCACTGACCTGTGATGGACAGTGGTCTCTGTAACGAGAGAACACTGTTCGGAGACCGGCAGAGCACTGAGAAGGTTCCGGGCGCCTATGACCGTAGATGTTGACGCGCCTTAAATTAAAAAAAAAAAAGGCACACCGTTGCTTCCCTATCTAAACAATCAAAAGAGAGGCGGTAGCTCAGGGTTCTGTTTTGGTTCAACAACATATTATAATAACAGCATACGAAATGAACGATGTATCCCACATGAAGTTCTATTTCAGATAAATTTCTTTGGTGCCACTTCTTTTTTATTTTTGGCTCGCAATTTACGTAATTGTTAGGCTTTGCAGAAACTTTAGGATGATACCTAGAGATTCAGTGTTTCTTTCGTAATAAATATACAGACTCTTTTATAAACCTAGTTGGGAATTTTGTCATGAAATCTAAACTCTTCATCAGAATTGTGGAATTGTAACATAGCCTCTTGTTTTAATCCTAATTTGTATAATATATATATGTTACGCTTAAAGACCGAAAATGCTCATTGTGAAGACCGAAAAAAAACAGCTCATTGTGGTCACTGTAAAACATCCACATCGCGAAATTCGTGTTATGGCTCTTATGAAAACGCTCACGACGCGTGGCTATCATGTTATACGACCAGACCGCATTGTGGCAATGAAGAAAAGCCATGACGCGTTCTGAGCACTAGTTGGATATCACGACGGACAGGTTGTAACTTGTCGGCTTGCGTACAACGCCGCATTACACCATCAGTAGAGTTGTTTATTCATTTCTTGTCTGTTTCTGAGGGTGAACTTATATCAGCGCTAACCATGACCAATAAAAAAATAATTGTTTTATGATAAATTACATGAGTTTGTGGAAAGAAGCGCTGATCGCAGTTTCAGAAATCACTTTTGTTGTGAAAAATTCCGCTATTTATTTTTACCGGAACTATTACTGTGGCATTTTGAAATTGCATTTTATATTCTTTGAGCGACATTTGCACTTTTTATCAATACAGTATCTTTTGCAGTGGCACATTATAAAGCCTTGCTGAATTCTGTGTAACATTGCAGTATTGTTTTTTTCAATTCAGCTTCCATAAATGCAACAAAATAATAAAGCACTTCAGTCATGCTATGACAGCGTATGTGTCTAATTAAACAAAGAAACTAATAAAACGAGCAAACTAAGTATAAAATAGAATTGAATCTACCTGTGGTCCGTTTGTGCCCGACGCTAGTATGTGCTTTTTCCAGAATATCAAACAGTTCATCTGTTTTGCAGAAGTAACGGATTTTTGAACTTGTGCTATCTGCTCGAGCTTTAACCAACTTTTCAGTGTCACCAATTTTTAAGACATCATATCGTTTAAGACGACGATACTGCTTTGAAGATAGAGACTGGTTGTTTTTTTTTTAAGAAGCTGAGACTGTTTTGTTTCATTAAGTAACATTTCATATTTTTCTGTACTCATGATAAAACTGCGATCAGTGCTTCTTTCCACAAACTCACGTAATTTATCATAAAACACTTCTTTTTTATTGGTCATGGTTAGCGCTGATATACGTTCACCCTCAGAAACAGACAAGAAATGAATAAACAACTCTACTGATGGTTTAATGCGTTATTGTACTCAAGCCGACAAGTTACAACCTGTCCGTCATGATATGGTTACACCAAACTAGTGCTCAGAACGCGTCATGGCTTTTCTTCATTGCCACAATGCGTTGTGGTCATGATAGCCACGACACGAATTTCGCTATGTGGTCTTTCTGTGATTGCCACAACGCATCGTGAGCGTTTTCATAAAGAGCCATAACACGAATTTCGCGATATGGATGTTTTACAGTGACCACAACGCGTTGTGAGCTGTTTTTTTCGCTCAATGAGCATTTTCGGTCTTTAAGCGTAACATATATATATATACAGCCGAGCTACCACTACAGAGGGGCAGTTTTTACAACAGCCTACGACTAGTTAACAACGAGTCAACAACCTTCTGCTACCTTTCTCCATCACTCAGTCAATATCTCTCACTACCTAAACTTTGATTGTGAAGTCCTTACAGTTTGTGTGTTCTATTCATTATACATTGTTCAGAATATCATCTAGTTTATTTCCCTAAAAATCCATTCTCTCTAATTCTCTCTCTCCTTCTTACATCCATTATATATATAAAAGCAATAGTCGGCACTTTTTTTCCCCTGAGGGTCAAATTTTACAAATCAAACAAACGTCATTGTATTGTTTCATGGAAACTCGATGTACAAAAAATAGAAAAAATTAAATATTTTTAACCAATGGTCTTGTTTATATGTTTCAACAAAATATATGTAACTCAAAATGGAATAATCGCAAGAAGCTCAGACTTGGTATTCCGTTTTTAGATATTACTACTTCCGCATCTGACATGAAGGTTTCGGGCAAAATCCATCATCAATCGAAAATGTGACTTTACTGCTTGGTTTTTATCGATCGCAATATTCAACACGACAGGTAAGAAAAAATAATATAGTCCAAAAAAAACAACATACATAAATGAATATATTTAAAAAAATATATATTTAACGTTTGCTTTATCTTAATCTATCTTTAATGATGGAGATTTAAAAAAAAATAAAAAAACACAGAAGGAAAAGTTGAAGTGATGTGTGCCAAAACAGGTTGTCACATAATCTGTAGCTGACGGTAAAAAGAAGCGACAGGCAGGGAGACAGACAAACTGGACTTCTAGGGGTTTGGAGTGGGTGAAAGACAGAGACGAGAAAATAGTCTAAGTAAAAAGAAGGAAGAGATTGTAGGAAGAAGGAAAAACGTGTTTAGTCATAAATCTAGAAAAGTGGGACATTGCTGAGTTGGCGGGCCTATCACTGATATCTGATTATTGCTGGCCCCAAACTACACGTTCACACATCTCCCATCATATCTCAAACTGTGTCACTACAAGAATATCCTCCGGATTCCCACCCACCATCTTGCTACTTCAATCGATACTTTTAAAGAAAAAATATATCTCGAGATTAAAATACAATATTTTTTTTTTTGCCTCTTATTGCTGTATATGTTGCAATTGTGTCAAATTTTCGATAACAGAGTTTTCACTATGGAAATACATATTTCGAGGTCACCATGCGTAAGAATTAGTGGTTTTGTAGAAAATGGCATGTACTGTATGTGAACAGCGTAGTTTAAAAACGAAAAACCGCAGAAAGTTCAAACTTGACATTTCGTGTTTCGGGTATTGTAATGGCATATCAAAGTCATAGCAATGTCAAAGTGGTTCCAGCCAGCTACTATCTTCACAAAGGATGGCAGGAATAAAGGATAATTGATAACTAATGGCCTAGCCGTCTTCAAGACAAGGCCGCAGCCAAACAAACGAAACCCTTTTCAATACAAGGGTCAATACTTTACATCAAAGCAAGCACCGAAAAAGCTGGCCACTGACCTAAATCACTGGTCACCGAACAAACCAAGGTCGCACACTAGGAGAGATGTCTTGGTGTTAGTGTTGCTTACACATCTGACAGTGTGTGAGTAACACTAATATAAACTTCGCCCCACTGGAAGAGGGGATTATTATACACGAGTACATCATTATACGAGCAGCAGTTCCGCGTCCCTATACAGGTTTTACTTATACTTATTTTCATAATTGTGCATCTTAGTTTATTTATTTTAATCATCTTAAATTATTTGTTATTTTAACTTTAAATTATCTAAGTATTTCATGTTAATAGTTACCACTTCTCACATTTAAATTACTGTAAAAATATAGTCTATTTTTTATAAATTCCGTGTTAGTAATTCGAGCTCTAACTTCCAAAAATCTCCAAACTAACTTCCGCCCTCTTCAAGATATCTACTACATACCATAGGAATCACAATAAACGATTCCACTACAGGTATCATCATCGGTTCCGAAAGGAAGTTCTCTCTCTCTTCCTAGCGCTACGGGGGAGGCTTGCTCAACAATTCTCCCCCATTCCTCTCTATCAACTACCTCCCTCCTCCATCTTTTGACTCCAATCCTCCTGAAATCCTCCTCTACGTCTTCCAGCCACCTCTTACGTAGCGGCCTTCCTTTCTTTCTCATTCCCCCAATCTTGCCATATAACATTTTTTTGGAAACTCTTCCTATACCCATCCTCTCCACATGACCCAACCATCTCAATCTATTCTTTTTAA
This sequence comes from Triatoma infestans, assembly GCA_011037195.1. NCBI lineage: Eukaryota > Metazoa > Arthropoda > Insecta > Hemiptera > Reduviidae > Triatoma > Triatoma infestans. The sequence continues at coordinate 22,918 of JAAEAF010007897.1, forward strand.
CAGTAGCAACTATGTCCGGCTGACTATACTTTTCTCTAATTTCAGAGTTGCTCAAAATTTTAATTTCACCGTTAACCCATTCGGGCCATAGATTTTCCTTTCCCACACGTTGAGAAGTCTCAACGCTTTTCACTCGCTTTTGCAAGCTCGCTTCGCTGCCATCCATGACTACGACAGGAAGTTACCTGTCAAAATTTGCTCAGCCGGAAGCACCTTTACTAAACAGATTTTTCAGTTTTGCAATTTTTTTCATTTTAGGCTCCAACGATTTTCTTAAATTTAGTATATAAACTAAATATGTAATGGAGTTTATTATTATTATTATTTATTATTTGTCTTTGGATTGGACATCTTGGGGTAGCTATTATGTGGGTCCACAGCTACTGGGCCCACATAGCTACCCCAAGAAAAACAACAACGAACCGGGTCTAGAACAATATATCCAGACCCGGGTCTAATCCATTTAAGATTCACCGCAGTCCTAACAAATCGGACAATAACCTTAAAGGGAAATAGTCTTATTCTTTTCCACAGACATCCTGTTCCGACTAAAGGTCCTTGAACCTAATTTCCTCACAACCCAAGTAATCTGTCATGTAATGGAGTTACAACTATTATTTGAAACATTACTTCAGGAAAATTCATTTAAGTGAGCTTTTGGGGACAGCTTAGGATTATGTTTGCCTCTAAAGTGCTAATTTAGTTATTGTACAATTCTAAAATGTTTCGAATATTAACTAGAATTAAATTTGTTGCCGAAATTTCGAATTTGAAAAAAAAAAATCGGTTGACCGGAAATGTGTTTTACTGAACAGTTTTTCCAGTTTTTTTTTTTTTTTGTGATTTTTCTCCATAAAAACAGCGACGGATTTCAATTAAATTAAATATGTTACAGTGACCTACCTATACCATTTCTGTTAGAAACTAAATACCGAGAATATTCAGTTAAAGAAGTGTTGTGGAAGGTTCATAATTAGCCAATATTCATATTTAAGTTTTTTTTTTGAGAAAATTAATTTTAGAGGAGTTCAGGAGGTGGGGGTGGGGGGAAATGACATGGGTCTTTAGCTCATAGTCGTGGATATTCTGGGGGGTTGGACAAAAGAGTAAAACTGAAAGTTGAGATAAGTTAGACTCACAAACACTGTTTGTGTTAATATGAGAAATAAATGATCGCCAAGAGCGGTTTCTTGCCCTGACATATCTCCCTACCAATAGCTCTCAGAGAGGGCAATCTAATGTACATATTTTGGGTAATGGAAGGAAGAGTGTAGAGGGGGCTAATCCAGCTGCTCGCTTAAAAAAAGATGCTTTGCCCGCCAATTCACCCTCACATTCAAACGTCATTCGAACAACCATCAACGTTCAGCGACCATCGTTCTCATACCGTCACTGTGCCAGACAATCTGTCATTCTCTTTTTACGCTACCAACGCTTCATTACTTTTATTTGAAACATTTTCCCGGGAAAAATTGATTATTTGTGAGTTCTAGGGTAACTGTTAAGCGTTAAGCTTCCCTCTAAAGTGCCCCTTCAGTATATTGTATGGTTTTACCAACTGGATAATATTAATTTACATTAGAAGTGTTGATAGAATACCATATTTGAATAATATTGGTTAATCGGAAGTGCGTCATTTTCAGATAAGGCTTCTGAGTTTTTTAATTTTTTTATTTCATTCAAGAACTTGGAATACTAACTACACAGATAAAAAAACTATCACTTTTATTTGAAACTTTTTCTGAAAAACGTAGTTCTGCAACAAAATTTTGTAAATATTATAGGGTGCGCTCTACTGGGCCACAATATAATCACTTCTCTACCTGTCAAAAGTTTATAGGTAGATAGTTGCACTCCCCACCACGTCGATGTTTGTGTTAAATAAGTAATTTTTATCATTTAATCTATAATTGTATTAACAATAGTAACAGAAAGTTGTATGAATATTTCACACCATATTTTTTGTTATCACGGGATTTCAAAATATATATTTCTGGAAGAACATCAAATCGCTTGTTACTTTCTCTTACTCCTAGTAAGAGGAGGAATGTAATTGTGTTTATATCAAATTTTCGATATCGAGTTTGCACCGGAAATACACGTTTTCTGGTTCCCTGAGTCCAAAAAAATTGTTTTTAGCAAATGGTTTATGTGTATATATATGTATGTATGTGAACAGCATAGCTCAGAAGCGAGAAAATCGTAGAAAGTCAAACTTCATATTCCGTTTATGTATCACCATGGATTCTACAGTACGTCACCTGTGAAAATTGCTCAACCGGAAGTACCGCTTTAATGAGTGTTTTTTTTTTTTCATTTTTTTACAATTTTCTCGAAAATGGCTCCAATTATTTTCATTAAACTTTGTATATCAACTACACATACAAAGAATTACAATTTTTATACGAAACATTTTTCTGGGAAAATGCATTTAAGGGTACTTTTTGAGGAGTGGTGAGGTTATGTTGTCCTCTAAAGTACTATTTCAGTTTATTACGCAATTCTATCATCTAAATAATATTAATTAGAATTAAATATGTTGTTGAAGTTCTTAGTTTGGAAAAAATAAATCGTGGCTGGAAGTGGGGTTTTTACTGAAATGTTTTCTCCTGGTCAAGTCCATTTAAGGGGGCTTTTTGAGGCACGGGTGGAGGGTTATGATTTTCTCTTAAGTGCTATCATAGATGGATTATACAATTCTACAATCCAAAATACAAAAATTAATTAGAAATAAATAGATGGCCAAAATTCCGAGTTTCAAGAAAATTAGTAAGCCGGAAGTGCGCTTTTACTGAACATTTTTTTTTTTCAGTTTTCGAGGAATTTCATTAAATTTGGTATACAAACTATAAAATTTGTGTCCAATTATAATTTTGAGAACTGAGTAAAGAAGTGTGTGAGTGTTTCACACCAGATTTTTTTTTTTTGTTCAAAAATGTTTACTTTTATTTACTGTATAGTATAGTTAAGAGGAAGTATTGCGGTCGTGCACCATTTTTGACATTACCAGTGAAACTGAATTTGCACTGGTATACATGTTGTGAGGTGTCTTGCATAAAAAAAAAAAAGAATTGAATATGTTGTTGAAATTCCAAGTTTGAAAAAAATTGGATAAGCGGAAGTGCGCTTACTTTACCAAGTGGTAAAGTAAATAAATTCAGTAAAGTTACTAAATGATTTTTTTTCACTTTTTCGCGATTTTCTCAAAAACAACACCGACAAATTTTCTTGAAACTTCTTATATAAACTAAACATACAAAGATCCACAACTTAATATTTAAAACATTTCTCTGGGAAAATTCATTTAAGGGCACTTTTAGGGGAGAGGTGGGGTTATGTTTTTCATAGTTGATTATACAATTCTATCATCCAAACAAAATTAATTAGAAATAAATAGATGGCCAAAATTCCGAGGTTCAAGAAAATATTAGTATTGCGGTCGTGTCAAAATTTTGAAAACTGAATTTGCACTGGTAATACATGTTGTGAGGTGTCTTGCGTACGAAAAACTGTTTCTAGCGAATGATCTTTGTGTATTTGAGAGAATGAAATACACCCCCCCCCCCAAACGATAAATTGAAGGAAGCTCAAATTAAATATTCGGTTTAGGTACAACAACCGCTTCCGATATGAAGGTTTCGGTCAGAATTCTATCTATTTGCATGAATTAAGACCTTTGTAAAATTAACTTATATTTTAAATAAAATAAAATACCCTTAGAAGATTTAGGGCTTCGGGTTGTGACCAAAGACAATGGTTTTGATATTTACCTACCATATTAGCCTTCTTTATAATAGGATCCGAATCATTAAAGATTCATAGGATCCGAAAAACGGAGAAGCTCATTAAATGAATCAAAAGTTTGTTTCTCTCCATAATATCGGTGCTGTTTTTGAGGAAGGGACAGTTCGATTCATATAAATAGAGCGACAGCAGTACAGTTCAGTATAGTTCACGACCAGTTCACATCTAGTCAGCAACCTACCTATTAGTTTCTTATTACTCAGCCAGTCTGTGTCTTTATATTTCACTGGCTACCTAACTTCTATTTATGTGTTAGTTTGTGTGTTCTTTTCATTATGCAGTGTTCAGCATATCAACTAGTTAATTTCTACTCTCATATTCTAAATTTATTCTATCTCCTTCTGCATCCATTATATCTTAATGGCTGAATTCCTCTAAGATTTAGATTTAGAATGTTGTAGGGGATTATTGCACTGCGACCTGAAAGATCTAGTGTGCCCACGGAGCCATCTCCAATGCATAGCCGGCCTCCAAGCAGCATTCTCTAGCTACAAACAATACTGCCCATAACCGGTCAGTGAGTTGTTGAGGCTCCTAGGAAGAAAAAAATCTAAGGGCACCATGCTGGATTCGAACCCGGGACCTCCGCGTTGCTAGTCCAGCGCATTACCATTGAGCTAATCCCTTCCTTCTCCCTTGGCTTTCGCCAATTAACAAAGGACAGAGACCCTAGTCTGTGTACTGTGCTTGTCCTTGTCTGTAAAGTGTACACTCTATGTAGCTTAAATGTATTGTGTACTGTTGTGATGAAGTGCATGGAGTACTGAGCTGTGGTAACCCGGGGGGGGTCGCTACTCCCCAAGTAACTGCATGCAACAGATACCCCTTGCAGGCAGTGTTGCCTCTAAAACAACACTGACAAGAAATATGGTAGATCGTGTAGAGCAATCAATGGAGGGATGAGCCTCAGCTTTCCCCTCCATTCCTTAGATGGCTGTTGGTAGCATGCTGGGCGACCTCTTATTCTTCCCTCCCACTGTCACCTTGCTAAAGGTGCAGCCTTTTTTATTGTGGAAAACCGTTAATTATTTTTTCCTTTTCTATTTCACTCTTTTCTCTGAACAAGGGCCGCCATAGTTCTGCTCCATCCTCTCTATTCAAAACAGTTTTTTCTCTTTTTTTGAATTTCTACTGCCTATCTTACAACACATTCATAATAACTGTTGACTTGGACCAAGACTTTGTTATACACGAAAAAATATTGCGTTGCTATGTAGAGGACAATTTGTTCCCTCCTTGGCCAAAGCATTCTGTTCTGTGCGAAATCTTCTCGACTTTGAATAATTTCTTTTACAGCAAATGACTTAATTAATATAAATAATTAAAATCATTGAGTATTCCTTATTAATACAGTTGTATTAGTAATTTATCATGATGAATGATAGAAAGTTGTCAAAAACAACAAAAATAAAACGCTATTTAAGTAATCAAGGCTGCTGCAGAGATACCTAGATTGTGTAACATAGTAAGAAAAAAGTTCTAAATAAAACGATTAAGGGCAATGATATTTTTCTCTCTAAATAAAAACAAAATAAAATAGATCTGTCATATTTTAGTTCAAAGTTATAAATAATATTTTATTGCTGGCATTATAATAAGACAATAATAATACCGTCTGTCAATCATATTGAAACTTCTTGTCAATTTAAATGAAACTTTATATAATAAGACAAAGCAAATATAGGTATGTATTATTCAAAACGTAACAAGTTTATCCATAATTCTATATTGATATATAAATGTTTATCAATTGTATGAAGCAATAAGTAAGAAAAATGGAAACATATAATGGATAAAACTAACTTTTACATTTAATAGAAGAAAAAAAATAAGACTGATTTGATTCTATTATTACTTGTATGCATTTTTATTTCCTCTTTCCACAAAAGAGAAAACTTTGTTTTACATTCTCTTAAAGATGAATGATTGGAGTCCATACAAACATTAGAAATTGAATTCTCTGAGAATGGAAATTGTTAACATTTTCTGATTACTTAAAATAATAATAATAAATAATAATAATAATAATAATAATAATAATACTAATAATTTTTTTTTTGTTTTTTTGTTTTTTTTTTTTTTAAGGGGGTGGTGAAATGCATTTACGCACGCCGTGCCGGACTCCCGGAGACTACCGGCTAAAACACCCCCCTCTGCTGGGACCTAGCCTGGATTCGCTGATTCCAGCACTACATCAGGCTAGGCCTCTGTCCTAACCCCCTAGGGGTTCCTCCTTTCCTGTTCCTCTAAATCCTTCTTCTTTGCGACGAGAATTTCCCTCGCGTATCTCGCTATCAGACTCCAGTTCGTCTCGCTGAACAGCATTGTCTCTACCAGAGAGTCTGGAGTTTGCCGCCCAATCACCGCCTCCAAGTCGCTCCTCAGACGCTGCCATCGGTTACACGCAAAAAAGGTGTGCGAGGCATCATCTCTGCTTTCCGGGCAGTAGAGGCACGCGTCCTCCTCAGCCTTCCCCATCCTCTTCAGGTACGTCCTGAAATACCCGTGCCCGCTCAGAAGTTGGGTGAGGTAGAAGTCTACCTCCCATGCGGTCTTCTCACCCATTCTTTAACTCCCCTGATTAGTTTGGCAGTCCATCGACCCCGCTGATCGCTCTCCCAGGAGGCCTGCCAATTCCGGAAGGTTCGAAATTAATATAATAATAATAATAATAATAATAATATAATAATAAGACTAATAATAAAATAATAATAATAATTAATAATAATATAATAATAAGAATAATATAAAATAATAATGAATAATAATAATAAATGAATAATAATAATAATAAATTAATAAGAATATAAATCATAATAATATAATAATAATAATAATAAAATAATAATATCATAATAATAATGGGAATGGGTTTGTTGTTGAATTTATGGCTGTTTGATATATTATTAATGTATGTAGGGTGGTAAGATTATGAACCTCTTAACAGCCTTATATAATTATATTTATCTTGACTAGAACTACATTTTTTCCCGACGTTGCGACACTCTGGGTGTCATTCTCAAGGGAAGATTATTTTACAATAATTGTTAATGTATACAATCTGAAATACAAATTATAACATTTTTTTAGAATATAATTTTAAAGAATTTTTATTATTAAACATTATGAATGACCATCAAATTAGATTTACCAACCTCTATTACAAGATGTGTTGTTGTATGTGTAGAGTTTTAAACACCAGTTTTAAAAGTATGTCCAGACTAATGTGATGTGATGGCAAGAAGAAAGAAGATATAATTTTTAAATAATAAATAAATCTAAAAATTATAACTAGTGGTTCCAGCCAGCCGCTATCTGCAGGTCAAGAACCGCCGGCAAAACCCTTTCAAACAGGGGTCAATATACAGTCAAAAGAACCGCCGCAAAACCCTTTTTGTATTTCCTACATATAAGGGTCAATGTAAACTCAGGAGGCCACCTGGCCTGTATTTCCTTCATACAAGGGTCAATGTACACTCAAGAGACCACCTGGCTACCATCTGTTAACAAGCCTCGCCACCCCGGCCAAAAACAGTCTTTGTTAACTACCGAGGTCAATACATTACGAGAGATGTCTTAGTGTGGCACGTACTTACACATCAGCCGATTACAAATATAAACGTTGCCCCACTGGAGGAGAAGATCAGTCATCCATCAGTAATCCATCAGTTACCCAGCAGTTATACATCAGTCATCATCAGTTATCTATCAGTTACACATCAGTTAAGTTCGAGTTATCAACCAGTTAAGTTTCACACATCGCGAGCGCGTCCCTATTCAAGGTTTTAAACACTACTTCTTCAATATTTATTATTCATTTCATAATTCTTATATTCATTTTACTATTGTGCATCTTAGTTCTTCTATTTCAAAACACTTTAAATTATTTGTTAAAATATAGTTTATTTTCATAATTCAGTAGTTAGTATTTCGAATAACAATTTTCTGATCTCTCTAACTAACAACACTTACTCCTCACTTTAACTTCCGATACCAAGACATCTGATACCAATACACTAACCTCTTTATTTTATTTTATAACTCTATTGTTAATAATCACATTTATGTTTATTGTAAAATTTAATTAGTTATATTGTTCAAAACTTTCACCTTATATTTGGTTGTATTATAGAATTTTAAAATGGTACCACGTGGTACCAATTTTGATTTTTTTTGTGAATTACAAATTCAAATTATTATTACAACAAATTATTAATTACATAATTCGTTAAATACTGTTAAATTTTTGGTCTGTAATATAATAATTATTAAATTAGGGTGTAAGTAAATTAAATGCTTCATATAATTTACTGTATATTTGAATACCACGAGCTATATAAGCGATGTCAATCAGGGGTCAATATACAGTCAAAAGAACCGCCGCAAAACTGGTTTAAAATAGTATTTCTTGTCTATATGATGACGTAAATTCATGTGATTACTTAATTACGGATATTGTTATTTCTTATATTTTTTATTTTAAGATTGTGGCTTCAATTTTATTAAAATACAGTATTCAGTTTTTAAAAACTGGTGTTCAAAACTCTACATATACAATACATCTTGTAATAGAGGTTGATAAATCTAATTTGATGGACATTCATAATGTTTTTAATAATAAAAATTCTGTATAAGTGTACTACAAAAAAAAATTTTAGATTGTATTTCAAATTGCATAAATTAACAATTGATAAATAATCTTCCCTTGATAATGACACGCAGATTGTCAGAACGTCGGGAATAAATATAATTCTATTCAAGAAAAATGTAATTATATAAGGCTGTTAAAGAGGTTCATATTCTAATCACCCTACATAATTAATAATCTACTCTGGACTAATTAAAAAAAAAAAAAAACTGTAAAAATCCCATACCACTTAATTATTCTGCAATCTTCAAGTTTTGATGTAAAACTTTTCTTCGTCGGAATTTTTCGAAAAAAGTATAACGTCCTTAATATATACAGGACTGAGAGGAAGTGGTGAAAAAGATATTACAAGCACATCCACTAAAGGATTAATGAATATCTTGGTTTTGAAGATATATTGCATTATTAAGGTAGTTCTTTGTAAATACGCAAAAGAGCGAAGGTATATGAACATTGTATAGGTATATGCGAAGGTATAGGTACATTGTATATGAAAGAAATATAAGACATGATCCAAAGTATTAAGTTGTGTTTTTGTGTTTGATTTAAAGACGAGGAGTGAAGCGTACATTTTTTTTTGGGTGGGGTGGGGCCGCTCCTGGGATAAGAAATTTTTCGAAAAATAGGAGAAAAGATTTTATCCTTTAAAAATTTTGTGTGTGGTTAATTCCAAGAAATTTTGACTTTATTTTTTTTCTAAAATTTTTAATATTTGTAATTTTTTTTTGTTTTTTTAATGTAAATTATCTGTATATTATGTCCGTTTGTTTATATTCATCAATTTTATCTTTTTATTAATTCTTAAATAGTTGTGTTTTTTTAATTTTCTTGTTGTATTTCAAAAATCGAATGTTTTTTTTGATAAACAAGTATAAAACTGTATATAAGTATAATAATTTTCAGTTGTAATGGTAATGTACCAAATTCTAGAGAAGCTATATAATTTTTAGCGGATTTAATTTTGAAAAAACTTTGAAAACTTAAAAAACATGATGGTACAATATGTACTTATTGTATCATTATGTACAGTTACAAATGACAAAAGGTTGTTAAAAAAAAGAGAGTAAGTATTAGCTAAAAATAGTGCTCAGTTTATTGAAACAACTTCCTAATTTCAGATACCATTACCAATATGCCATAACCATAACAGCAATAAGTGGAATAGAGAAATGTACTCAAAATAACTCAAACACTAAGAGCGCAGGAATGCCATAGTTGATGTTCTATTAGTAGATTAGATTAGATTTCCGCTTCCGGTGGGCTATACCCTGGCACCGCAGCCATCATAGGCTTATTGTGCCATCCACGAATTTCTAGTAGGTGAACCGTCTCCTCCTAAGGAGTTTAAGGGCTTTCACCACTAGATCTTTTTGCGTTACTATCTCCTGAGGTCGCAATGTACCGAAGGTTTCGTATCACAATGTGGTTATTGCGTATACGCAATCAAAAATCAGATGAGAGGCCGTTTTCTCCTTCTCCTGACACAGTCTGCACAAGGGTTCCGAGCTTATTAGCCCCACCTTGTACAGATGCTTCCTGGACTTACCATGGCCCGTAAATAACCCCGTCACTAGAAAAATCTGGTCATTTTGGTCCTCCCTTTACGCAGTTTTAGCATCATCCTTTTACTTTGTATAGCCTCTGAGCTCATACCCTACAGAGCGAGCGTCTCCAATAGCTGCACTAACTGCTCCGCTGGTTATCCTTGGGATAGGCTATGGACCACAAATCCCCCCGTTCCTGGCCTGCTGATCATTACGTTATTTAATAAGAAACGATCTCCATGCTTTCGCTCAAAATCCGTCATCCAAAGTGCGGCGACTTTATTCCGAATTTCTTTTCAGTTTTTCGAAATTTATTCGTAAAAAAAGCTTCAAATAATTGCTTATAAATTAGTATTTATTTATTTAAATATATAGAGCTATAATTTTATCTTAAATATTTTGTTTAAATCAATTAATTATTCTAAATAAACGAAGTTTTTTTTTTTATTGTTATCTATAAAAATTAATCCATATATTTTAAATAATATTACACAATATCATATATGTTACAATATATATGATGACAAATATACGATGAATCGCACAAATCAATTTAATATTTGTTGTTCCTACAATTAATTTGTGTGCTGATTTTAAGCAACCACACTTTGCCGTAATAAAGCAGCCACTACTTTTTTTTTTTTTTAAATAAAATCGTGTTTTTCTTCTAAGAATATAAATTTTATTAAAAATATTCTAACATATTTAACATTCTAAAATATTAATAGAAATGAGAAGAGAAAGCGCTTTATTTTAGAAATAGACAATAATCCGGGACTGCTCAACTTCGTTGAGATGCTATAACGCACAGCAAAAAAATCCATCCCGAAAGGCATAAGATCGATGGAAAACGAAAAGATATAGAAACAATCATGGTAACCTTAAGATACACAACCCATACTGCAAATTGCTAAATCAGCGTACTAACAGCGGGAGGCTCTAACTGCCATAGATATGACTGCTGAGCATTCCCAGAGAGTCGATTATAATGGATTCCGCCATGGTCGTCAAATACAATAGGTCGATGCAGACCTCATCTAGAAACACTCTGGTTTCTTTTGGTATAAGTTCCCTGAGCTCCAAACCATAGACCATGAATAGAAAAATGCCTCTCTCCGTACTCTTCTCTAAATTTCTCTTTAAGGAACGGAATGCCATTTCACGTAGAGTGCCTTCTTTTCTTTGTCGTTCTTTGCTGCCTGGTCCGACTGATCGACAGATTGTCGAAAGGCAAATGTATCAACGAAACAAGTACTTCCAACGTAGCAAACTTCTTCGGGGCAAACAAATCCACGTTTTCACCAATAAGCCACATCAAGGTATGCTTAACCTTATGGTGACGGCGAGTCACGAGGAGCATGTTATTAGGACAGTGCCCAAGAACGTTTTTTTTGCAGCAGTGGGGTCCAACTTAATATAATTGAGCAGCCAGCCACACCTTTTTTTTGGAAAAAAAAAATAGTGTTTTTCTTCCAAGATTCTGAATTTTATTAAAGTTTGCCAAGATATTTAACATTCTAAAATATTGTAACGTTTTTCACTCTAAACTAGCTACTGCAACTAGTTTTAAGTGGGTTCGTATAGATAAAATACTCTAAACTTCAATAAAGAAAGCACCTTATTATTATTATTCACAATAAATTACAAAATTACAACACTTAATTATAATTACTTCACAGTTTAAACCACAAAAGTTCACTTTGTTCATTTTTTATACACTTTTCACAAACTAGTGACTTTGTTTGTAAACTGGAAAACTCTCGCAACTCTCTGCGGTCCCACTATTTATAGCGGTGGAGAATATTCTAGAACTTCCTCGATTCTTCTAGAGACAACTAAGAACCTGCGGCCACTAAGAGAACTTGAGGTTCCTACTTCCTCTCCTAGATGGCACCACTGGCTGCGTTTACAATATTAATAGAACTGAGAAGATGAAACAAACAATAATCGGGACTGCTCAACTCGCAATTCCCTCACTAAGCGACTTGTCAACCAGCACCGGCTATACTGCACGGTGGAGGGGGCGCACTTTTGGTATTTAATTTGATAGCGTTTGACCACCACTCGGATCCGGAGAGAAACTGCTTGTTATAAATAAAGGCATTTCAGCGTCTCCTTAAAATGGCACAAATCGACGCTTTGCCCAAGTGATCTTGCACGTCCACACGTTGAACGCCTCGTCTCTTTCTAGTGCTAAACATCTTATCTTGCCTTTCGGCTAAATAAATCTATTTAAATTAATTTACTTATCTAAATATTAAAAACTGTTATTTAGTGTAGATGTACACAACATATTATGTCCCTGGTACACACGGATATTTATCCTTTATTTGGATTACAAAAAGAAAGAGAGAGAGAGAGAGAGAGAGAGAGAGAGAGAGAGAGATGCGTACAGAAAATGTATTGTAGGTCATACAACAAGTATACCAGTGGGGTGTCCTTTACCTATTCACAGGTTGTCACCTGATAATGGTAACATCTTATCCAACACTTCTACCAAACAAACATCTCACAATGCTTAGTTCAACCCCATATCACTTCTCTTACAACATTTTTCAATAAAAGGGAGACATTGGTTACTGAGGAGACGAACAAAAAAAAATATATATAAATAGAACCTCCAAACAGTTGAGAAATAACAACATTCCACAGCTCTTACGTAATATATATATATATATATATAATATCTCGCCCAACAATATGGTCAAAAATATTTTCTACTGGTTTTTCAATCATAACTCCCCGTTACCATAACAACACATTCTTCATAAAAAAAAATAAAAAAAAAAAAACATCGATGAAAAATCAACATACCACAATATATATTGTGGTATACCTATAAATGAAACTTTTTTTTTTAATCAAGAAAATATTTTTTGGATAAATTTTCAGTTAAAAAAAGAAAAAAAAATAAGAAAAGTTCCGAGAATTTAGCCAATCAGTTTTTATATTTTTTAATTTTACTTCTTTTATATTTTATTTCTACGAAAAAAACGGAAGTTATTTTCCTTTTAATAATGAAAAATATTTAATTTACTTAAGATACGATTCAATAAAATTTAATATTTTGTAGGTACATTTTTTAGGGCCTTCTTTACCCATTCAAACATTAGATAGATACCCCAAAGATGATTATTTAAAATTAATAAAGTTCTTCGACGTTACGGGGCTCTTCTTTTCTTCAGCATGCTTCCTTTTTAAACTTGAAAAAGGCTCCTAAAGCGCTAGTAATTTGATGGTAATAGATATTCATATATATATATATATATATATAGAGTATAGCATCCGACTGTTTTCCTTTTTAAGAATACAAGGAGTACGACTCATTTTCAATCATCAGTGTTATTAATGCACAATTCAGTGGAAGAACGAAATTCAAAATAATAAGTTTTGAAAAATTGTTTATAGGGAGTTGACCAATATTTAGTGAAGCAATTTTGGAAAATCAACAGTGAATTAAACTTCCAAAGAATGTATTTTAGAGTGCCGGACCATACATATAAGGCTTGCAATTAAAGAACAAACACAAGAGCCGTTAGCCAACTCTTTGGTAAGAGAAATCCCCCTTAGAGCATGGCTTCTTGAAATTTCTGCATGCGCTTTTTCAAAGCCAGAACTTCAGAAATCTGCTCTCTTCAACTCATGCCATGATAGAGATTAACATTTATTCTAGATTAACATCTGATTTATTAAGATATAGTTGTGATATTGTAAAGTTCTTAAATTTTCTTAGAGAATAATATATTTATTTTAAAACAGTGGTGCTCTCTTGATTATTACTAATACTTCTCTCTTAAACATATATACTTAAAAGCCTTTTTACTAAACCGCTCACGCCACACAAGCTAACCAGAACACAAACACACAACATCACCAAATACATTTCACAAGCGAGAGAACAAAAACAATTCTGATGAAAAATACCAAATACCAAAATACCAAAATACCATATGGGCTAGTGAAAAACTCTTGCTTGTTCTAACGGTGGATTAGCTGGTGCAGTTAGCTTGGTGAACCCCTTTCAAGGTTTGATCTTGAGACTTCTTAACACTTCAAACATTACATTGAACTGTCCAAATTGAAGCTCATTCGCCAATACTTTGTAGACTAGTATATACTTGTATTATAAGTTTCAACAGATAAGGTTAATAAACAAAGATTATGGTCATTAATAGCAGTGTTATTAAAAAAACGACGAAGTCCTGAATTACATGAATACCACAAAATGTAGACCACACTAAATCAACGACACTGCAATCAAGCTTTTATTAATAAAAGTGAAATTACCTGAACAATCACTGAAAGATCTCCTATTACAGACGAAAAGCCCAAATCTCTCCATTGTTTCAACCAATAGCGAATCTCATTTGTTTATCAAAAAAAATCTTCCGAATTTCTATCACAATAAAGACGTATATTTTCAAAGATCTCGTTGCTTTCACAATTAAGCGAACCTATACGTGCGTTGAAATACCACCGCCCCCTCCAATGATTATCTGTGCATTATTGTACTTTAGACAAATACTGTATAAAATCATCACTAAATAATTCAATAATATCTCGATCTGGGAGACTTGGCTTCCAATTAACTAACCCCAGAAGAAAATTATAAACTAGGCAAACGAAAATGCAAGCATAAGAAGTGTTCATGATAAATTTCAATAGATACTTCGCAATAAATATTCTTTGCGGAAATAAATGATTAAACCACCGGATGTTCTACTTTTTCTGAAAGATTTACTAGCGTTGGAGAAAAAATATTCATAACATGGGAATATTTGTAATATTTTGATAAAGCCAAGTCTCATAGACACAAAATATATCCATTGTCTGTAAAATATTTATTTCACTTATAGATAAATTTAAATAAATTTGAGGAACTGTGTACGTTCCACATTCCTATTCTCAAAAGATCAAATTGTAAATATCTGTGAAGACATCATTTTCAGCTTGGTAATTTTAAATGAGGACAGATATATGTGTCGACTCTAGGATCAGAAATGCTTCTCCATATTTTAAGAACATTTCCAATCCTAAAGAACGCCACACATATATACTATTTTGCAGTGAGCATGATAGAGAGTGTGTATTTGTAACTAGTGCATTTAGAAGGCACAAAATAGTAACGCTCAGTACGGCAGGGAATGAAATCTACTGTGTCTAGCGCTTAGTGGCGAATTGGCTTAGTAAGGACTGACTTGATTCCATTACAAAATCCATCTATTTTGTCTGAGTTAAACATGCTATTTGTTCAGCAATCTTAAAAACTTGTTACTGGGAAAAACTAATTTTTATAAAATACTGGCTACAGCGCATATCTATTTTATGCGAGCAACTTCGTTTATTATCATACCACTATAGAAATGAAAATAAGATATGGTCAAATTAAATTTAGATAAAAAATATCTGAAGCAAAATTTTTTTTAACGAATATACACACAAACACAATCTGTCACTCTCTTCATATAGATATATAAAGAGCGTTATATGCGGTACACGATCAGGTGCGGCTTAACCTATAGTGCAGGATGTGCAATAGGCCGCGGCGCTCCCTGAGACAGCTAAGAGCATCGTCTTGGACCATCATGGTACAACAATGATATGACAGAAGCGGCCAGCCAGCGCGGTGGCGGCAGTTACCAAACGCTAGCGCCCTATGGGCGGCTTCTTTTTCGAATATGAAAAAACTTTCT